>SJYC01018964.1:0-10692 GCA_006408675.1 Madoqua kirkii | reverse complement strand
TGATTGACAAGGAGTTGGCCCAGGGTTGAGTCCTGACTTCTCCCAGAGGGTGTTGCTCTGGGAATCGATGAAGAAGTAACCTGGCCATGTGAGAAAGGGCCCCTGAGAGGGGTGGGAGGTGTGCATTTCTCTCCCTTCCTCTACCTTGGTTGTCTCTGTGCAAACCATGCCAGGCCAATCCACTGATTTAGAGGGACCAGAGGGTAATTGATGGCTGACAGGCAGAGTGGCCCAGGTGGATTCTGGGAGATCCTGGAAGGAGCATGCCTCGGATTAGGCGGGGAAACAACTGAGCCACACACACTGGGGGTACTTTTCTTTCCTTGTTTACCAGCAAGGGGCTTCATACTCAGTGCATTCCTTCTAAAAGACTGGGGCTGTTTGTTGCTGGCCTGTTTACTCACAGCTTGGGGTACCTGCTCTGTTTGGCAGAGCCAGCACCAGTGCTACCATCTGGGCACACAGAGAGAAATGGTCAGTGCTGGAGGAGAGGCATCCTGATATAGGTGGTGGCGGCAGGGACACAACTGCCGTTGTTGAGCACTAAGGGCTGGGCGCCTCCTTAGGACTCTCAGGCATTGGTGTCCTATGTTTGAACAGCACAAAGCACGTGGGCCTGAGGCTGCTTGCCATGGGGTGTGTGTGTAGGCCCGAGGAAGATCAACTTTGAGGACATGGGACTCAGTCTGGGGAAAATCCATGGGGACTCTCTGGACAAGAAGTGTTCTGAGCTTGGTCTTTAAGGCCCAGCCAGGGTTAAAGGGTGGGACAGGAGGGGAGAAAGTGTTGCCAGTCTGTCAGAGAGGAAATCCATTTGGGCCATGATGCACGTGGGCTGGGAGTTCCTGGCACATCAGAAGAGGCTGGAGAGGCAAACAGGGACTGGCAATGAAGTCTTACTTAATTGGAAGACAGCTCTTTTGATATCTGCTATGGAGGTGTGTTCCATGAAAAATGCATAAGGTAATCTGCACCAAGAGGCAGGCAGCTAACTGCACTGTTTGCAAAGGGAACTGCTGAGATTACATGTCAAAACTGGCAACAAAGCAGTTTGGAAGACCCCAGCCAGTCGACACTCTCCATGCAGCCTTGGAAGCTAGGTCAGGTCTGGACAGCTGTGCATAATAAAAGGGCACTATTTTAAGCTTCTAAATGTGTATCTATGGGATGAAAGTGAAAGTCACTCAGCTGTGTCTGATTCTTTGCGACCCCAAGGACTATACAGTCCATGGAATTCTCCAGGCCAGAATAGTGGAGTGGGTAGCTGTTCCCTTCTCTAGGGGATCTTCCCAACATAAGAATCGAACCCAGGCTTCCCCCCTTGTAGGCGGGTTCTTTACCAGCTGAGCCACAGTGAAAGTTCTATGTACCTATAGGGTACATGAGGCTGGATTAAGAAAGTGCAGCTCTTGCCCATGGGTGTGGTTTTCTTATCAGTGAAGCCGCATGCAGTGGTGGATGCTGGGCTCAGCCATCCTCAGTTTTTGGGCTCTCTTTGGTCACCTTCCAACAGTTTTCCTGGCTCAACTCACCACAACAATTTGGCAGTGTTTTTGCCCTTGTTTGTCTTTCTTTACAAGATCTCCTTCCTTAAATTCTCTGACCAAACTCATTTCATTCTTAGCAACACTTGTCATCGCTGCAAGCTGCATCTTTAAATGGCCTCGAGGTCCCAAGGTTAGAAGGGTTTAGAATTTCAGAAGACTCCACTTTTCTTCTTTATTTCCCTCTGTATCCCTTCTCTTATCCAAGAGTTTTGGCACAACAGTATTAGGATTGGTTCGAAAACTTGTAGGCCCAGATCATTTCCCCCACCTGCATCATTTAAGCAAGAATGGACTGACTTAAAGAATGTGAACTGGCTCCCCCAGACCAGAGGGCACTCCTGGCCTCTGTGAGGTCCAACAAAAAACTTAAGAGCAGAAGACCCAGTTTCTTAAGTCACATTTCCAAGTACATGGTGACAAAGAGCAACAATACAATAAAGAAAGTTAAGGTTTTGGCCTGATAACCTCCTCAGCTCTTTCTTATCATAGTCTGAAATATGGAATTAGCATCTTTGATTTGAGCTCCATGATTTTAAGTCATACTTGTTTTCTGTATAATTTCTCTAACTTGTGCCATTGTCTGTTGTGCTAGGTTAAATTGAGTTCCCCTAAAGGATATGTTGGTATCATCCCTGGTGGCTCAGTGGTAAAGAACCAGCTTGCCAATACGGGAGATCTGGGTTTGACCTCTGGGTGGGGAAGATCCCCTGGAGGAGGCAATGGCAACTCACTCTAGTATTCTTGCCTGGGAAATCCCACAGACAGAGGAGCCTGGTGAGCTACAGTCCACGGGATTGCAAAGAGTTGGACATGTCTGAGGGACTGACACACACACACATATTTTATTTATTAATGTATACCTTTCCCACATAAAAACAAAAAAAGAAAAATTTAAAAGTTACATCATAGAAACAGTGCAAACTTCTGATGTTTTGCATGGATTACAAAAATCTTCTGTGCTTGCCTACCTAAATTTGAATTCTGTGGTATCTGTGCTATCATTAAGAGGAAAAAAACACAAAATCATTGTGAAAAGAGTGAAGACTGCCACCCCAATAACCTAAGATACATTGAGAAATTTTTTACTTCTTTCCATTGTAGAGCATCAAATTAAATCAGTCTTTAAACTTTTTGTTCTCAGGACCCCTTTGCATTCTTAAAATTTATTGAGAACCTCAAAGAGTTATTGTTTATGTGGGTTATAAATATCAATATTTACTGTATTAAAATTGAAAATAAGAAATTAAAAATATTATTTATTCATTTAAAGATGACAGTAATAAAACCACTGCATGTTAACATGAATAACATATTCTATGAAAAAAATCTATACAAAACAGATGTAAGTTGGTGGAAAGAATGGCATTGCTTTACATTTTTGTAACCCTCTTTGATGTATGGCTTAATGTGAGAGAGCTGGGAAATCATGTCTGTTTCTGACTTTAGTCTGCCACAATATCACACTTCAGTTGCCTCTGGGAAATTCTACCTTACTCTTGGGAAAAAGTGCAAAAAGCAAAAACATCTTAGCAGCATTATGAAGAGAGATTTGATCCTGTAGATTCCAGCTGAAAGGGTCTCAAGGACTCCCGGGTTTCCCTGGACTCTGCTTTGAGAACTCCAGTGTTACTTCGTACTTCTTGGGTCCTGAAAACATATTTATTAATTACACTGAATCTGGTCATTGTTATAATTAATCATACTTTACGTTTGTGGATGCAGTCATTCCCCCTGTCCTATCTGATGCTGTTACTGTGTGGAAAGCAATCTGGAGTGCACTGGGGAGTGAAAGGAATGGCAAAAGATCAGAATGAAACAATGGTTAGGCCAGGGCTATGGAGGGACCTGAAAGTTAGCAATGTGGAGGCATGGGCTTGTGAACAAGCACTTCTGTAAGCTTCTGCTTGCAGCTGGGCATAAAAAGATAAACAGGACAAGGCCATTCTCTTGGAAAATTAAGAACTCAGCATGGGGGACAGATAAAGACAAACTTATGTATAACACACAAAACCATGAGGTCATTGTTACAAGGAGTAGCAACAGAACATGGGAGTGGATTGTTGCAGATAGAGAACAGATCAGAGAAAGCAGTCTTCTATGGGTGTACCTGGAGAATTTTTCTAAGGTGACCCTGGAAGGAAACATTCTAGATGGGGTGAAGGGAGTGTCTGAAAGCATGAGGCTGGACTAGATCTCCAGTATTGAGAGCACTGCTGCTCCAGTGCTGAGGGTGGGCTGTGAGAGGAGGTAGAGGGCTAGGAACCAAAACAGCATCCTTGAAAAGTTTCAGAAATGCAAATCCTCAGGCCCCATACTGTTGAAGAAGTCTGACGGTCGAGAAACCAAGCACCACACTCAAGAGAGTTGGAGAACTAAGGTTTATTACACCGCTGGGTCCAGAGGAGTTAACACTTACAGCTCTGAGCACTGAACAAAAGCATTACAAAGGTTTTATAGACAGTGCAAGACATCAGACCATAGTGGCAGTGCTGACTGTTAATGGGCTAGTTTAAACCAGGGGTTTCCTGCAAGTGGGAACAGCTGTTAGAACACGGTGGGGGAGAGGGGGTGCCTGACTTTTACACAAACAAACATGGTTAAGCAGGCAGCTCCTGGCATTGTTTTAAGTTTGCATTTTCCCAAACAGTCGTAACTTACGTGACTTTGCAAGGAGCAAGCTGAGTTGCAAAGAGCAAGCTGAGTTACAGAAGCAGAAGGAGTATTTAGTTATTTCTAGCTGGATGTAAGTTTAAAATTTTCCTCTTCAATACTTCTGGAGTGGAGTCCAGCACTCTGAACTTTAACAAGCTCTCCAAGTGGTTCTGACAGGGGAGAAACTTCTAGAAACACAGCAGCCAGCATTGGTTTAAGTGTACAGGGTTTGATGTGACTGAATTCTAAGCCCAGTCCCACCACTTACCAGCTTTGTCACCCCCAGCAATACTCTTCACCTTTTGGAATCCCATTTCCTGCAACTCTGAAGTAACCACAGTAAAGATATATCCCTGATAGGTGTGCAGGCAGGCTTGGATAGGACGGTGTGTGTATAACATTCAGATGGGGTCTCACGCAGCCCTCAGCAGAGGGGAAGGGACACCCTTCTCTTGTCCACCATTCCCCATGTGACTACCCTCAATATGGAACTGGGCTCACTCAAACAAGTTCTCTTGCTCAGTTGACTTGTTTTAGTGATTACCCGTTTCACCCCAATAAACATCATTCCCTTCCTTTTTTGGTTCCTCATCAATAGAATGGAGATCATGAGATGTGCTCTTGGGCTAGAGCTAGGACGTGAGATTACAGGGAAATAATCTCTCCCATATCCTGGTGGGTATGCTTCTCTCGCTCCTTTCCCTCACTGCTGTGATTGTCCTTTCACGTGTGCCCAACATCACCTCCTAGAGGGAGCACTCTTGTAGCATTCGTGTGGGAAGAAGCCTTACGGTTTTCTCTGAAGAGCTACGGAAAGCCCTGCTCTGCTTCCACCCCATCTCCATCTTGCCTCAGTCTCAGGGTGCCTGTGCTCGCCTCATTTTGTGCATGGGGGCGGGGCCAGGAGCTGGGAGGCTTGGGGGCATGATGGGAAGGGCTGTCAGTCACCACTCGGTCAGAAAGGCTAGTCTGGAGACTCTGAGCAGTGTGACCCTGGAAGTTGGAGGCTCAGTGAGTTCCGTGCACCTTGGAGTCTACACACTGATCCCAGGGCTGATCTGAGATGAAACAGGGCAGCCGGCACCTCCAGCATCCAGATCTTCACGTGGCATATGAAAATGCATGTGTCAGTGTTTCAGCCCAGATCCCCAAATCAGACTCAAAAGGGTGGGACCCTGAAAGCTGCATTTGAGTCTCAGCAGCAGAGTGATACCGAGGAATACGTTTGAAACTCTGGCAGGTCAATGCTGGCAGCAATTTCCAGCAACCTGCCATACCAAGGTCATGGAGGTGCATGTGCAAGGTTAGGTCTTGAAAGATGGCTTTTGAAATCTCCAGGTAGCTTTGGAATTGACGAAGACTCCAAGCTTCCAAATATAATTTTAGTGTTTCATCATATTCAAATTCTTTGGACTTAAAAATTCCCAGGCGGCTCAGACAGTCAAGAATCTGTGTGCAGTTTGGGAGAGCTGGGTTCCATCCCTGGGTTGGGAAGATGCCCTGGAGGAGGGCATGGTAACCCACTCCAGTATTCTTGCCTGGAGAATCCCCATGGACAGAGGAGTCTGGTGGGATTGAGTCCAAGGGGTCGCAAAGACTAGGACATGACTGTGTGATTAAGCACACACAAGTGATGGGGTCAGTAGTAGATAACCACAAGCCATTGGTAACCAGGTGTGCAGGACCCCGGGTGTGGACTGTGTGTGGTTTGGCGCTGAATTGAATGACCTGGGCTGAGAATGAATAAGTAAATATGTATTTGTTTGTGCTAAGGAGAAACATAGGTGAAAGAGTCATTGGATAATAGACTTATTGCTGCTAACGGATGTAAGTGATGTGGGCCAGGAGGAGGAGTATTATTTATGTACAATAAATGTCCAAATATGTTCCATCTGACATGTGATGAAGCAGAAGTTTGGGGTGAAAGACACAATGGTTTTATTGTAAACCAAAACAGCTCTCCTTTGCAAATTAAAAAATAAATCACATGGGCATGTAATTTTATCCCCATAACCTGGGGCTAAAGTTTTTTCCTGACTCATTGGAAAAAACCCTGATGCTGGGAAAGATTGAAGGCAGGAGGAGAAGGGGACGACAAAGGATGGGATGGTTGGATGGCATCACCGACTCAATGGACATGAGTTTGAGCAAGCTCCAGGAGTTGGTGATGGATAGGGAAACCTGGTGAACTGCAGTCTGTGGGGTTGCAAAGAGTCGGATACGACTGAGCAACTGAACTGAGTTGAGTTGAACCTGGGGCAGTGACAGTTGATTCTTTCTAAGAACAATAACACACTCAGGTTCACGTTAAATCTTTAATGTTTATTTTCCTATTGGGTTTTACAAAATAAACTGGGTTTTCTTCCTCTCCAAAAAAAAAAAAATAGTAATAATGAAATCTTGTTTCAAGTTAGGATAACAATCCATGAGCTTCAGAGTTTACCTGTTAAACTGCCTTTCACTGTATTCTGACAGCAGCCATGTTTAGCTGAATGGAGACTTTTCTGTAGCCCATTTCCCAGACCCTCCTGGTCCACCTACTGCTCAGGCAGCCTGGAATGACTTACTCGTCTGCACTTACACTGCTGGAACCCGTTGGAGCTAGTTGATGAATAAGTCAAAGGATCAAGCTTGCTTGGTTTGGGACAAATGACTGCCATTTGGGGGAGGACATGGGTCGATGAGGACAAAGCCCCTGCTTTGCTACAATCTATGCCAACTGGATGGGTTCCAAGCAGTCAGCCTGGACTCCAGGTGTAGACAAGTCAACTTGAGTCTACGATGGCTGTAGTCATCTTCCACAAGGGGACAGATGATGGCATGTAGGGGGTCCAGTCACTGTCATATAGGAAGACAGCCAGGAGTCTGTCTGTTTGGGGAAACCATTCAGCCATTGAAGAAGAGCACCTCCCACAAATGGAATCTCAGGGGAGCCAAGGGTGAATATTTTTGCAGGGGTTGACAAAACATTTACTGAATGCCGAGGTTTCATTCAGCCTTATGTGGACCACATGCAGATCACCTGTTAACTTTGTTTGGATTTCAGACTGCTTTTCCAAGACCCATTGGAAGGTAGTGGTAGTATACAGGAAACATCTCTGACACTGGTTTCATCTCTCAGGGCTTTTTTTTTCCCCCCCAAATGGATAAGCATGTCAGGGAAAAGTCAGGGCTTATCTTAAGGAGGAATCCAGTCAATTGTGGACACTGATGTGCCACAGGAGGAATGGCAAACCCATGTGGCTTTTCTGTAAGAAACATGCCTTAGATCTTAAAACACGATTACTGCTTTGTATCCAATACAGAGCTTTGCCATGTAACAAAAGAGTCCATGTCCACCTTTAAAATATGACGTAGAGTCCAAAGCCATGTCATAAAAATATCTGGAAAACTACACATCTGGGCAAGTAGAGGGAAGTACAGCTGTTTACAATATTTTAACAAGTTAGTGGTGTGAGGGTTTGGGGAAGAAGAAACTGACGAGGACCATGCCACTCACAGGTGCTGGAGATGGATCCAGAGTGAATTCAAGTGTGTTCCTGAGGCCTGGGATTTCCAGAAGGTGTTTACATGCCGTGTGGAGTGGGAGGCTCATGCAGTTCATACAGATGGGGATTGTTGCTAATGGTGTGACTGAGAAGTCTGCCCAATGCCCTGTTGGGCACAGGGGTAGAGTTTAGCCTTGTACCTCTCGGCTGATCTCTTTCTTACTTTCTTCAAGATTTTCTTATCAAATAGTTCTTTTTCCCGGTAATACACAGGTGGCCCTTGCCGGTACTTTGCTTCTGCCTCCTTGTAGTCCAATCCATCCACTGAAGCAATTGAACAAATGATTGCTTCTGGCAGAAGAACTTCCAGAAGGAAGCTCACTGGGTCATCTCTCGTCAGAGCCAGCGCTTTCTTGTCTATGTGTTTGTAGATTTCTTGTAAATGTCTTACCACGACATCTAGCTGATCGTCATCCTCCAGGTATGTTTCAACGCAGATCACGTACCTCTCTGAATTCAGAAATGATTCAAGCCACTTGGATTCTTTCCTGCCTTTGACGATGTCCAGAAGATGCGGGTCGGCCCCCTTTCTTTTCACGATGAAGTCCACCAGCTTCTGGTTGGCTCGGTCCCGAGCAGCCCTCATCCGGTCAGGGAGGATTCTCTTGCAGTGCCTCTTTGCAGCCACAGGGGTCTCTTCCTCAGAATCTTCCAGGTCGGAGTAATTCACCTTGGGGAAATCCATCTGCACATCACCTTCTTGAATGGCTTTCCTCATGGGGTAACTGAGGTCAGCAGCATAATAGTCCAGGAAAGAGCCCACAAAAGACCCTCGAACAAGCCCTTCTCTGTAGCTGGAAATCAGTGAGAAACACCAGTTCACACTTTCCCCGTATACTTTGCTGGCTCTCTTCATAAGCTTTTCTTTGCCATTATAATCCAGATGCTTCAACCTTCGAAGAGGAACTTGAATGCCGCTCTTCTCACAGTGCATGTTGGCCTCAATCAAAAGCACCCTTGCGGTCGGCTCGGTTGGGCTGACACTCTTGACCACGGCTGGCCAAAATGGGTGATTCTGAAACTTAAACCAGACCAGCATTCCTCTCTCAATGGGACACAGCTCCTCTGGGAATGCCATGCTTGTCAGCTGTCCTGCTTCCTTGCCCCCGCCCTCCTTGATGGCATTGGTGGGCTTAATAGCCTTTGAGCCAGCTGAGGCTTGAGATTCTTGCCGCTCTTCCTCACACCCTGGGGCCTGCAGCTTCCTTTTACTGTTTGCTAGGTGGAATGAAGAACACGGGCTCGGGTTAGGGGCACTGGAGGATGCTGCTGCACCTTCCGAGCCTGAGTTGCATGTGCCCTCTCCAGGGTCAACATTCACCGAGGAGGTAGCACGGTTAGGGGACACAGCCAGGGACTTTGGGCAGGTGTTGTGCACCCCCTCTTCCAGAACCTTGGGCACAGTGAGGATGAAACCCGGTGTAAGTGACGGAAGCACACATCCACCTCCAACATCTACACCCACCTCCTTCACTGTACAGGGCAAGGACATAACTTTTGAGGTGTCCCCCTTTTCCTTGCCCTCTTTCTCATGGTCATCTTCTGAAAATGATGGGAAGTTTGGGTGCACCCCAGAGCTCTGAGATGACTCTGTTTGCATTTCGCCTGGGATCAGGGCGATGGATGTGCACACTGGTGGCTTGTCCCCATATGGGCCATCCTCCCTCTCTGAAGGTACCACGGGTGATTTGGAGCTTTTCCTTTTCCTTACACTCCTCCGTAGGCCCTGATTGGGCTCCTGACACCTTCTACGATGTTGCTTTTGGGGTCTCTTTGGAGATTGCGTCTTGGACCCTGGATCACCCGCGACTCTTGCTGGAGTGAAATTTCCATTCTTGTTCAGAAGGTCCCAGGCCATTGTAATAGCACATATGTAGGCCATTTCCTCTTCTTCTGGGGCACTGGGCTCTGGCTGGGCTGCTAGTGAGGTGGCGATGGATTCAATCATGAACTCCTTTAGGGTCTTTATCTTTGTTTTTTTCACCCTGACTTTTTCATCTACTGAGAGTATCTGAACTTCCAGAGAAAGGGCCCTTTTTCTCTTCTGTTGTGGTGAGATGCTGGGTCTGGACAAGACCTTGGCTGGCCAAAAGCGGCCTTTCCAAACGCATAGAACATACCTGGTGTCCATCGTGATTCAACTTGGGCACCAAGGATTAGTTAGCTGAGGCTGAGGGGTCTGACCGTCATACCCACAGCTATGGCAGGTCTCTCTCAAACAGTGTGCTTGCCTACAATCTTTGCCTATGACTATAAAGCATTTACAGCTTGTGCAGTCTGTGCTTTTCTGCCTGAATCTTCGAAAGATGCCCGAGGTTGTGTTTTCAGTGGCCTATAATGGAGAATACTAGAATGTGGAAAAGAAGAAAAGAGTGAGGATGGGTTGCGGGGAGGGGCATTGTCCATCGTGATTCAACTTGGGCACCAAGGATTAGTTAGCTGAGGCTGAGGGGTCTGACCGTCATACCCACAGCTATGGCAGGTCTCTCTCAAACAGTGTGCTTGCCTACAATCTTTGCCTATGACTATAAAGCATTTACAGCTTGTGCAGTCTGTGCTTTTCTGCCTGAATCTTCGAAAGATGCCCGAGGTTGTGTTTTCAGTGGCCTATAATGGAGAATACTAGAATGTGGAAAAGAAGAAAAGAGTGAGGACGGGTTGCGGGGAGGGGCATATGCCTTTTGTGAAAGTGGAAGGCTTGGCCAAAGAGCATTAATGAGAGATAAAGCAAGGAAGTATTAAGGCTATTTATCCATGTGCCTAAGGGTTAGGGACATGGCAGATACGTGGGGAGAAAATACCAAAGGTACCGGAGGAGTTTTATAAGGCCTCCAAACCCAACAACTTGCCTTATTTGTTACTGTGTGGGTGTCAGTCATTCAGTCCTGTCTGACTCTTTGTGATCCCAAAGACTGTAGCCCACCAGACTCTTCTGTCTATGGAAT
>SJYC01018960.1:0-33053 GCA_006408675.1 Madoqua kirkii | reverse complement strand
GTCCATCCATAGTTTATCAGGCACTCTATCAGATCTAGTCCCTTTGATTATTTATTTTGTTTTAATTTTACTAATCTGAGAAATGTGAAAGTGCTTCTTACTAAATTACTGTATTACTCAGATTGTTGGGAAAGTTTAATATATTTAATATATTTATAATTCTTTACGCTCAAAGGCTCATGTGGGCAGCCCTGGTTGGCAGTACCTTGTGTATTGTCACAAATGGTGACCAAAAGGAAGTGGTACTCTTAAGAGTGTCTTGGATTGCAAGGAGATTAAACCAGTCAATTCTAAAGGAAATCAACACTGAACATTCATTGGAAGAGTTGATGCTGAAGCTGAAGTTCCAATACTTTGGCCACCTGATGCAAAGATCTGACTCATTTGAAAAGAGCTTGATGCTGGGAACATTGAGGGCACGAGGAGAAGGGGGCAACAGGGAATGAGATAGTTGGATGGCATTGCCAGCTCAAGGGACAAGTGTTTGAGTAAACTCCAGGACATAGTGAAGGACATGGAAGCCTGGTGCACTGCAGTCTATGGGGTTGCAGAGTTGGACATGACTTAGCAACTGAACAGCAATGATTTCACAGAGAAAAGATGACTAAAACTCCCCATTTGGACCTTTCCTGGACTCTGTTCTGTATATCTTCTACTTCCATTGTTTTACTCTATATCTTCTTGTTATAAAATTTTAATGATAAGCATATTTTTCTAAGTTTTCATGATTTCTCTAGAGAAATATCAAACATGAGGGTAATCATTGTGACCCCTCCCCTCCAATTTTTGATCAGCTGGGGGAACCTGAACTAGCTGATGACATCTGAAGTAAGAGTGATCTTGCGGGAATTACTCTCTCAAAACTTACAGTTTGGCCAATTCTAGATAACTATAAACACTGGGTAGAGAAACATTTTCCTAGTCATATTAGGCTAAATTAACCAAAAGGAAAAATTTTAATGTAAATCATGGTATCAGTTATTTATTGTTGATAACAAACCACTTCAAAACTAGTTGTTGAGGACTCCCACAGTCGTACAGTGGATGGGAGTCCACCTGCCAGTGCAGGGATATGGTTTCGATCTCTGGTCCAAGAAGATTCCACATGCCATGGAGCAACTAAGCCCATGTGCCACAACTACTGAAGGCCTGCGCAACAAAGCTTATTCTCTGCAACAAGAGAACCCACTGCAATGAGAGGCCCATGCACTGCAATGAAGAGTATCCGCTACTCACCTCAAGTGGAGAAAGCCTGCATGTAGTAATGAAGAGCCAGTGCAACCAACTAAATAAATTTTAGTAAAAACTAGTAACAGAAACCAGCAATTTTATTTTGCTTACAAATCTGATTTTTTAGTCAGTGCTCAGAGGGAGACTTTGTTTGTGCTCCTGTAGGTACTAGCTGGGGCATTTGAAGACTAGTTCAATTTGGCATCAGAGAGAATGCTTAAATCATCTAAATACTGCCTTACTCCAAAGTCTGCTGTCTATGCTGAATGAATATAAATATGTAAGGGTTTGAAGAGCTAGGAAGCCTCATTAATCTCTCTCCATCTATACATGATATCATGGCAGCTTCGAGGAAGCTGGAATGCTTACACATAAGTGAGAGAGAAAAGGAAAAGGAGATGGAGGAGGGAGAGATGAAAAAGATAAGGGAAGAAAGGCAAAGCTCAGGAAGAGAGGAGAGAACAAGTCGTATTTCCTTCTATAACCTAGATTCAAAAGTTCACATTAGTCATTTCCAACACATAATATAAATATTATGATTAATCATAAAACATCATGCAGAGTAATTTGTGGGTCTTTTTTATCTATGTTTGCGGGTGTGTTAAATACCTACTCTTGATATGCGTTAGAGATAGGCAGTGCTCAACCATTATTGCTTCTGCAAGTTTTCTCCATTTATAGAAGACACACTTCCTACGCAATCCATAATTTTATTTTTTCTCCTTGTGGTTACAGCCATTATTTCAAGCTTTGAAATATGCCTCCTCTCTAAGACTTTGTCATTGAATTATTCAGTATATTGGAAGACTTTATTATTATTTATTATAGCTGGTTCTACACTGGAGAAGTTTTTCATTCCCCTGTAGTTTAAGTATCATGACTCTCCTTTAAATAGTGGCCATCTTGACCCTATGGTGGGTATTCTTTTTCACCAAATTCTACTTCATAGATTGGCATAGATTCTACACTATGATGACAAATCCTAGAATCATTTTAGTTTCATCCTTCATGCATCTTTAATTATTTGTTGCAGAATATCCATAATAATTGTCTAGAAGTCTTAAACAATAACTTCTAAACTGAATGAATTCCTATATCCAAGCAGAGGATCAGATCTCCAGAAGCTGCTTCAAGTTCTTGTTCATGACTTCCTCCCATGTCCCCGGAGAAATTGCCTTGTAGATGTCTATAGCCAAAGATGTTCATTATAAAACCAATTTTTATGACTACAACCATCAACAGAATTTTTCAGAATTCTCTCTTTTAAGAGATTCTGACAGACACTAGAATTAGTTGAAAAGGGTAGGAGAGTTGACTTGAGGAATTAAAATATAAAATTAATTAAAATACATATGAATCTTTTAAAATTAGAATTTTCCCATTTTCATTGTCTGTTCAAATTTATCTGTTAATTGGAGATAATATTCACTCCCCAAATTGCCTAGTTCTTCAAGGAAGCAACAATTCTTGATGCCCAAATGTAAACCTTCTGCAGCAGGGATAAAAAAATAATGACCCTAAATGCAATTTAGAATGTTCCCTGTTCCTTCTCACTCAACTTAAGCTTTCACCACTTTCTATTTCTCCTTAAACACACAGGTACATTACACCTTAGCCTTGATGTGACAAAGTGGTGAGCAAGTTATTGTTTGCTCTTATGTTCTTATGGAAACATATTACCCTATTTTATGTGTACAGTATGTTACTGTTCCAAGTGCTTGTTCTTACATGTGTGACCACATATAATTTGCCCATCATGTATGTCTGTTATGGAAGAATATGTCATTGTTTGTATTTAACAGAGGATAACTGCCTTGCTTTGAAATTACTGTTAACGAGGGGGGTCTCCTAAGTCTTAGCCCATCTGTCCTGTCCAAGGATTTTGGATGCTAATCTACAAGTATGACATATTTTTTTCCCATGAGCCAATTCCTCCAGAAACAGCATCTACTTTTTTTTTTTTTCTCTCATACCCACTGGCACTAATAATCAGAGAAGTTTGTGGTCATGGATAGTGTTTATAAGCTCCTTCCTCCAGAACCCATATTTTGTCAATTTGTCCCGAAACTCTTTGGTTTTCACTGCATAAATAATAGGGTTGAGCATTGGAGGTACAAGGAAGTAGAGGCTGCCAAGAATTGTGTGCACATGAGGTGGAATTCCCTGGCCAAAGCGATGAGTGAGAAAAGAAAACAGTGAGGGAGTATAAGAGATAAGCATGACACAGATGTGTGTGGTGCAGGTATTTACTGCTTTTTGGTGGGCTTCCTTAGAAGAGAGCCGCATTACAGCCTGGATGATCAGCACATAAGATGAGGCAATAGCTGAGATGTCTACCCCAGCAACCAACAAGGCTACCACCAGACCATACACCCTGTTGACCGTGGTGTCCACACACACCATCTTCACCACAGCCATGTGCTCACAATAGGTGGTGGGGATGACATGCTTGGCATGAAAGGGCATCTTCTGGAGGAGGATGGGCATGGGGAGAATGAGCAGGACAGCTCTCACTAAACTCACAAGGCCGATGAGCCCAATGCGGCTGTTGGAAAGGATGGTGGCATAGCGCAGGGGCACACAGATGGCCACATAGCGGTCAAGGGCCATGGACATGAGGATGGCAGACTGCAAGGCAGAGATGGAGTGAAGGAAGAACAGCTGGACCAGGCAGCCCTCAAAGCTGATGTCACTCTGGTCAAACCAGAAGATGCACAGCACCTTGGGGATGGTGGTGGTGGACATGCCCAGGTCCGTGAGGGCCAGCATGCCAAGGAGCAGGAACATGGGCTTATGCAGGGAGCGCTCTGTGGAGATGGTGAAGAGGATGGTGCAGTTCCCCAGGATGGTGACAAAGTACATGGAAGAGAAAGGAATAGAGATCCACTTGTGTTTGTCCTCCATGCCAGGAATGCCTTGCAGAAGGAAGAAGGAGGGGTGGCCCTGGGAGGCATTGCACTCAGTCATGCCGGCCCCCTGGTGGAGCACCTGAAAAGAGCGATTCAGAAACAGCTGAGCCTGGACTTTAAAAAGAATCAAGATTTTCAAAGCAGAAATAAAAGTTGAAATATTAAGATACACAAAAATAATTCTGATATTTATTAGAATAGAAAAGAATTATATGCTATGGTAGTAGATTAGTAATAATGTGGCATAAAATTAATATCTGAGAGAATATATTTTATAGTAACTATTTTATTAAGGACAGACAGATTCATAATTACCAAAGCATGCCATTAAATTTACAAGAATACATTGCATATATTTTGAATGTATTTTCACTTGAAGACTATAACTCAAAGTATATGAAACAGACACAGATAGAAATACAGAGAAAAATTGATGAAGTATCACATTCCTTTCTCAACAAACCAAAGGCCAAATAAACAGGTCAACAAAAAACTGTTTATAGAATAAGAGAACTTGAAACTTACAGCAGAATTCTTATCCAGCTAAATAATACACATTTATTGCAGGCTTAGGAATCATGGCAACTGTCTAATGCTGAATTAGAATAAAGCAAGCAGTAAGATTCTGATCATCGGAATCTCTGAGATGAGGCCACTAGAATGTGACTATAAAGTCCATAGTCACCTAGAATCATTTACCTGAATGTGAGGCAATAAGAAAGTGGAAAGTTAGTCCCACACACCGTCTTCAAATGTCTGTTTGTGAGTATGCACACATGTATGCAATCATGTCTTAGAAAACATTCATTTGCCTCTTGCAGAGCACACTTGTGGCCTGGCATCTCTCCACTCCTCTCTTTCAGGCACCCAGAATCCGTGGTGTGTCTCATTAAATAACTTAAGGACCCCAGGGTGTCCAAAATTAGCTCTTCGTTACTCCTTCATCCCCTAAACATGCACAATACTGGTGTTAATTGTAAGATTGATGCTGAAGGTTGCCCTGAACTCCCAAAAGATAATGCTGGTAGACCTTAGGGATGCTGGGAATAACCCTGTTTCTGGCAGTCCTAGAGGAGCTTGAGAGAGGGAAAAGTGAAAGTGAATCACTCAGTTGTGTCTGACTCTTGAGACCCCATGGAGTATAGTCTACCAGGCTCCTCCATCCATGGATTTCCCAGGCAAAAGTACCGAAGTGGGTCCTTATTTCCTTCTCCAGGGGATCTTAGAGAAGGGGGGTGAAGTTAAATCTGAATCTAGAGCTATATTAGGGCTTTGCAGTTCAGATACCCCAAATACCCTATTCCCACACATGTGAGCATTTGAGAACCAGGGAGACTTTGCTTCCTGGCTCAAGTATTCAAGTGTATGAAATAGTCAGAGGCACAAACCCTGTTGTTGAGACACTGGTAATATGGTGTTAGAGGTTAAAGCGTCTGCCTGCAATGCAGGAGACTTGGGTTCGATCCCTGGGTTGAGAAGATCCCCTGGAGAAGGAAATGGCAACCCACTCCAGTATTCTTGCCTGGAGAATCCCATGGACGGAGGAGCCTGGTGGACTATAGTCCACGGGGTAGCAAAGAGTCTGACACGACTGAGCGACTTCACTTTCACTTTCTTTCAGTCTCAAGTTCTGTCTGTCCCTCAGTGCTTTCTGACTTCACGCTAACTTTTTCTCAGGTTAATAGTTTTGATCCAAACAGTCTCCAGGGCATTTTCTTCAATACCACCTCCTTTACTCTGCACCCACAGCCTCTCCTGACTCAGTATCCTCTCAATCTCTGAGTCCAGATGTGACCATGTTTCCTTTCTCATGGTTCCAAAGAAAGCAAGTTATTAAAGTCTTCAAAAGTATCTCTCCAAGTCCATTGCAAAATGCACAAGACAGAACAAAACTGTCATAAAAATCTTTCAAAGAAGTATCAGAAATGGGGCTCAGGGAGCCAGATTCTAAATCCTGATGTAGTGCAAGTTCCGCCTGCAGACAGGCTCTGTAGAGAGACTTTGTTCACAGTCAGGTGTCAATAAGAGTAAAACAGCAGCAGAGGAATGTGAGTGACAAAATTAATGTGTTGGGTCAATCAGTACATCAATAGAAAGAGTACATCAATGTACTTACGTGCTTAGTTGCTCAGTCACGTCCAGCTTTGTGCGACCCCAGGACTGTTGTTCACTAGGTTTCTCTGTCCATGGAATTTTCCAAGGAAGAATACTGGAGTGGGTTGCCATTTCCTACTTCAGGAAATCATCCCAACCCAGGGATCTAACCCACATCTTTTGTATCACCTGCATTGGCAGGCAGATTCTTTACCATTGCATCACCATAAGGGCAAATATACATGCACCTGCTCATAGACAGATTCACACAGCTTCCCCTACAGAAAGCTGTAACTCTAATAATATGCAGAAATCTTGAGCTCAGTCATTTATTTTTCTCTTATGTCCCATGGTGGTCCTGAATGACAGGTAGCAACCAAAAATAACCATTTCTTCCTAGTCCTGGGCCTGTCATTATTTTATCCTCAGGCCTGTCAAATACCTAAACACAATCACTAAAGAAACCTTTCTTCATAGTATGCCCCAATTCCATCAAGCCCCTTCTATTATCAACCAGAGGATTCTCATTTTAGTCAAAAGTTTTCTCCTTAACTTTCTGGATAATCCCACCACTCTAGGATAATAGCCCCATCTGATTTCTTTGCAGATAGTGTCCCTCTCATTAATATCATATATGCCATGTAGTAGGCTTCTCTGATAGCTCAGCTAGTAAAGAATCTGCCAGCAAGTAGGAGATCCTGGCTCAATTCCTGGGTTTGGAAGATCCCCTGGAGAAGAGATAGGCTACCCACTCCCGTATTCTTGGATTTCCCTGATGGCGCAGATGGTAAAGAGTCTGTCTGCAATGCTGGAGCCCTGGATTCCATCCCTGGGTTGGAAAGATCCCCTTGAGGAGGGCATGGCAATCCATGACAGTATTCTGGTCTGGAGGATCTCTATGAACAGAGAAGCTTGGTGGGCTACAGTCCATGGAGTTGCAAAGAGTCAGACACGACTGAGATAAGCGCAGCACAGCACATGGCACATCAGTGAGTTCACTCACACAGTCGTGTCCGACTCACTGTGACCCCATGGAATGCAGCACGCCAGGCCTCCCTGTCCATCACCAACTCCCGGAGTTTACTCCAACTCATGCCATTGAGTAGGTGATGTCATCCAATCATCTCATTCTCTGTCAACCCCTTCTCCTCCCATCTTCAATCTTTCAAAGCATCAGGGTCTTTTCCAATGAGTCAGTTCTTTGCATCAGGCCAAAGAATCCCACCACTCTGGGATAGTAGCCCAATCTGATTTCTAGGTTGGTCATAGCTTTTCTTCCAAGGAGTAAGTGTCTTTTAATCATGACTGCAATCACCATCTGCAGTGATTTAGGAGCCAAAAAAAAAAAAGTGTCTGAAACTGTTTCCACTGTTTCCCCATCTATTTCCCATGATATGATTGGACCAGATGCCATGATCTTCATTTTCTGAATGTTAGCTTTAAGCCAACATTTTCACTCTCCTCTTTCACTTTCAAGAGGCTTTTTAGTTCCTCTTCACTTTCAGCCATAAAGGTGGTGTCATCTGCATATCTGAGGTTCTTGATATTTCTCCCGGCAATCTTGATTCCAGCTTGTGTTTCCTCCAGCCCAGCGTTTCTCATGATATACTCTGCATAAAAGTTAAATAAGCAGGGTGACAATATACAGCCTTGACGTACTCCTTTTCCTTTTTGGAACCAGTCTGTTGTTCCATGTCCAGCTGTAATTGTTGCTTCCTGTCCTGCATACAGGTTTCTCAAGAGGCAGGTCAGGTGGTCTGGTATTCCTGTCTCTCAGAATTTTCCAGTTTATTGTGATCCACACAGTCAAAGGCTTTGGCATAGTCAATAAAGCAGAAATTGATGTTTTTCTGGAACTCTCTTGCTTTTTCCATGATCTAACGGATGTTGGCAATTTGATCTCTTGGTTCCTCTGCCTTTTCTAAAATCAGCTTGAACATCTGAAAGTTCACGGTTCACGTACTGCTGAAACCTGGCTTGGAGAATTTTGAGCATTATTTTACTAGCCTGTGAGATGCATATAATTATATGGTAGTTTGAACATTCTTTGGCATTTCCTTTCTTTGGGACTGGAATGAAAACTAACCTTTTCCAGTCCTGTGGCCACTGCTGAGTTTTCCAACCTTGCTGGCATATTGAGTGCTGCACTTTCACAGCATCATCGTTCAGGATTTGAAACAGCTCTACTGGAATTCCATCACTTCCACTAGCTTTGTTTGTAGTGATGATTTTTAAGGTGATGTTTTTCTGGAACTCTCTTGCTTTTTCCATGATCTAATGGATGTTGGCAATTTGATCTCTTGGTTCCTCTGCCTTTTCTAAAATCAGCTTGAACATCTGAAAGTTCACGGTTCACGTACTGCTGAAACCTGGCTTGGAGAATTTTGAGCATTATTTTACTAGCCTGTGAGATGCATATAATTATATGGTAGTTTGAACATTCTTTGGCATTTCCTTTCTTTGGGACTGGAATGAAAACTAACCTTTTCCAGTCCTGTGGCCACTGCTGAGTTTTCCAACCTTGCTGGCATATTGAGTGCTGCACTTTCACAGCATCATCGTTCAGGATTTGAAACAGCTCTACTGGAATTCCATCACTTCCACTAGCTTTGTTTGTAGTGATGATTTTTAAGGCCCACTTGACTTTGCATTCCAGGATGTCTGGCTCTAGGTGAGTGATCACACCATTATGATTCTCTGGGTCATGAAGCTCTTTTTTGTACAGTTCTTCTGTGTATTCTTTCTACCTCTTCTTAATATCTTCTTCTTTTATTAGGTCCATGCCATTTCTGTCCTTTATTAAGCCCATGGTAATGAACAGGGAGGCCTGGCGTGCTGTGATTCATGGGGTCGCAAAGAGTTGGACATGACTGAGCGACTAAACTGAACTGAACTGAACTTGCTTGGAGAAAGCAATGGCAGCGCACTCCAGTACTCTTGCCTGGAAAATCTCATGGATGGAGGAGACTGGTAGGGTGCAGTCCATGGAGTCGCTAGGAGTCAGATACGACTGAGAGACTTCACTTTCACTTTTCACTCTCATGCATTGGAGAAGGAAATGGCAACCCACTCCAGTGTTCTTGCCTGGAGAATCCCAGGGACAGGGGAACCTGGTGGATTGCCGTCTCTGGGGCCACACAGAGTCAGACATGACTGAAGTGACTTAGCAGTAGCAGTAGCAGTTGCATGAAATGTTCCCTTGTTATCTCTAATTTTCTTGAAGAAATCTCCAGTTTCATGGTACATAGTGGGCATATATAATTGCCAAATGAATGAATGAATGACTAAGCAAATAATGTCATTTAAATATTAGCTAAATATGTACCCTAGCTTGTGAAATTTTACTTGACTGTTTTCTCATATATATATAGACACTAAAAGCAAATCTTTTAAAAGCAATTGTTTTATTCATTTATTTATTGGTTGCACTGGGTCTTCATTGCTGCCCACGGGCTTTATCTAGTTGCCACGATCAGGCACTACTCTTTGTTGTGGCACAAGGGTTCCACACTGTGGTGGCTTATCTTGTGGAGCACAGGCTCTAGGGCATTTGGGCTTCAGTAGTTTGTGGCACTTGGACTCAACAGTTGCAGCTCAAGTGTTCTAGAGCATGGACTCAGTAGTTGTGGCACACGGGCTCAGCTGTTCCAAGCCATGTCGAATCCTCTTGGCCTAAGGATTGAACCTGTTTCCCCTGCATTGACGGGCAGACTCTTATCCACTGTACCACGAGGGAATCCAGCACAACTATTTAAAGGCTATAACTTATTAAACGAATTTATAAATTAATGGCAAATCTTTTTCATTGTCTTTTTCTTAGTACTGAGATGGTTGAGATTGATTTTATAAAAAAATTTTGTCTATATTTCTCCTAATAATTGCATGCCTTTATCTTTCATTATTTCTATTTTTTCCTATTTTTACCATTTTTCATATCCATGAATTTCACAGTATATATTCTTTTTTATTTAATTTTTAAAATAATGAATCATAAATTTTATTTCAAAATGTAAACTTCACTAAACATGCATACACATTAAAACAATAGAATTTACAGTTTCATTGATTTTCTTTTTGCATAGGGCATCATTACAATATAGAATCTATGTCTTACAAAAATACATACAAAGTTTTATCCTTATCCTCACTAATTTTTATTATTTTCTGATTTTTGTTCTAAGTATATGCCAATTTAAGGAGTGTAACAGTAGTTTTCATTGTCTTTTTCTTAGTACTGAGATGGTTGAGATTGATTTTATAAAAAAATTTTGTCTATATTTCTCCTAATAATTGCATGCCTTTATCTTTCATTATTTCTATTTTTTCCTATTTTTACCATTTTTCATATCCATGAATTTCACAGTATATATTCTTTTTTATTTAATTTTTAAAATAATGAATCATAAATTTTATTTCAAAATGTAAACTTCACTAAACATGCATACACATTAAAACAATAGAATTTACAGTTTCATTGATTTTCTTTTTGCATAGGGCATCATTACAATATAGAATCTATGTCTTACAAAAATACATACAAAGTTTTATCCAAGCAAGCCAAGGCAAGACTGGGAACTGTACAACTGTACTACTTCAGTGTAGTGATGGGGTAAGGCGAAATGTGGCCTTTGGAAGCATGGTGTGGTGCTGAATGGAAAAAAAAAAAAATCCACAAGTTCCTACAGAAAAAGAAAACATGTGTTCAGATGGAAATGGTCTTGGACCCTTGGAGTCTAACATGGGATTTGGCAAACAATCCCAGAGAAGCTCCATCAATAGCTTTGGGAGGAGGAGGGCCGTCTGAGAAGTCCAGGGAGGCTGAGACCTCAAGTGCACCGAACATACAGAGATTCCCACGTGGATTCCTGGCCATTGGGATCCATGGCGGCTCTGCCTCCTACAATGCACGGCTGCTCAGCTACCCTCCAGCCCTCAGGGCCTCAGCGCTTGGGACAAGGACTCTTCAAGGTGAGCCTCTTGCCACACACCTGGGCACTCTGACCCAAGAATGGACCCTGGGATGTGGCCCCCTGCTCCAGGGACGGCAGGCTGGCCTAGGACAGGCGGCCCTGAGCTGAGCAAGGGAGTCAGCCTTCACCCAGACCTCTGGCCGCCCGGCAGGCATTCGGCTTGGTTTGCACATTCGGCCTGTTGCCATGTTGCCAGGAAGATGTCCCCAGGCCCGGGGAGAAGGTGCTCATGCACCACTCCGCTACCTTCTATGCCTCCTGTGTCCCCCACAGGGAATGCAGGGTGTTCAGGGCAGGGGAAGCCACTTGCTCCAATCTGGTTCCTCTTTAAATAAACGTAGTAAGGTTTTAAAGCTGTACGAGAAGGGGACAGGCTGGGTGGGGCCAGGGGGCACACTGCAAGTCCCATATGGCAAGAAGGGTCAGTAGAAACCAAGCACGCATGTCCCTGGGCTCCTGCCTCCCCCTACATCCAACCCTTCTAATTGATGAGAGATCCAATTCTTCTAATTGATGAGAGACAGGGTAGCTGACTGGGGAAGGGCCTCTTTTGAAACAGGTTCAGGCATTTATCAGTAGTAAGTTGGACCGTGCATCCAAGTTCTGGTACAAAATTCTCTGGAATGTGTCTGGGTCAAACCTCCGAAGCTCAACTCTTGGAGTCAGGAGAATCAGTTACAGGACCTGGCTTTCCACAGGATGATCTGATATTCCTTTTTATTTTTTCAAATATCTCAATTACTTTCTTAATTGTTTAACACAGAGACCATGCACATTTCTGTTAAAGTACCACAGATTTTGTTGCTATTGCTATAAATTTAAAAATATGCATTCCTAATGGTGGCTTTACATAAAAATGTTTTAGTTTGCGATTTTATTTACTTTGAACTCAGCAAATTTCTTGAAATATCATTAGTTTTAAAAATCTATCTCTAGAGGCTTAGGGTTTTCTCTGTAGAAAAATCCTGTCATTCATTAGTAGTGATATTTGTCTTTCTTCCTTTATGATCTTAAGCCTCTATTTCTTCTCATTGTTCTATTATGTCAATTTGGATAACATTAGCAGAAAACTCTATGTCCTGGAGTTTCTGAGATACACAATGTGTTGTTGACTATATGAGATAAAGAAAATATCAGGATGTGTTCATAATGACCCACAAAATAATTTGCATGTAAAACTTAATTGCTCTGACAATATGGGGAAAATGCAAAGATCATTGGTCATAAAGTAAATATATTAGCGACAAAGTGTCACTTTGAAGTAATTTGTTGAGAAACCTGTGCTGTGGTTTTCCCATTGATATATGTGTTTCCAGACTTCTCACAATAAAACACGCAGCTGCTGCTGCTGCTGCTAAGTCGCTTCAGTTGTGTCCGACTCTGTGCGACCCCATAGACGGCAGCCCACCAGGCTTCTCCATCCCTGGGATTCTCTGGGCAAGAACACTAGAGTAGGTAAAGCACCCAGCAGTCATCTTCATTTCTTTCAAATCTAATTCCAGATCCAAAAGATCCTGCCCTCTGACAGCCATCTCTGACCTAGGACTGACAAACACTCTTGCAAACACTGTTGATCAAAGAAAGTGTAAACAATCAATTAATCAGTGTGTGTGTGTGTGTGTGTGTTATTTTCAGTTCCTTGGGGCTGACTACAAGTCAATAATTCTTTTTTGACCATTTTTTATCTACTTCCAGCACATGGGATTTCTTATGTAGAAAGAATAACTTTCAAAGGTTCTTACTACCAATTCAAAGTTATTGTATTGCTTCCTGATCTTTTCCTAGGAAGATTCAAGGCCTATAGGCCTATGAACAGGCCATATAATAGCATTCTAGGGAAATAATTTTCTATATATTTAGCAGGTATAAATGAGTTGTTCTTCAAAACCTCTCAGATAATACATGATACTGACTTGCTGTGACTGTTTGGATCACAACAAACTGTGGAAAATTCTTTAAGAGATGGGAATAACAGACCACCTTACCTGGTTCCTGGGAAAACTGTAGGCAGGGCAAGAAGCAACTGTTGGAACTGGGCATGGAACTATGGGCTGGTTCAAAATTGGGAAAGGAGCATGTCAAGGCTGTATATCGTCAGCCTGCTTATTTAATTATATACAGAGTGCATCATGTGAATGCTTGGCTGGACGAATCACAAGCTAGAATCAAGATTGCTGGGAGAAATATCAATAACTTCAGATATGCAGATGACACTACCCTAATGGTAGAAAGAACACAGGAACTAAAGAGCCTTCTGATGAAGGTGAGAGGAGAGTGGGAAAATTGGCTTAAAACTCAACAGTCAAAATACTAAGATCATAGCATCCGGTCCCATCACTTCACTGGCAAATGGGTTGGGGAAAAGTGGAAACAGTGGCAGATTTTATTTTCTTGGGCTCTAAAATCACTGCAGAAGGTGACTATAGCCACAAAGTTAACAAATGCTTGCTTCTTAGAAGAAAATCTATAACAAACTTATATATTATATTAAAATCAGAGATATCACTTTTCTGATAATGGTCCTTATAGTCAAAGCTATGGTTTTTCCAGTAGTCATGAATGGATATGAGCTGGACCATAAAGAAGGCTGGCCACTGAAGAACTGATCCTTTCTCATTGCAGTGCTGGAGAAAACTCAAGTCCCTTGGACTGCAACAAGATCAGACCAGTCAGCCCTAAAGGAATAATGGTAGAAAGACACAGGAACTAAAGAGCCTTCTGATGAAGGTGAGAGGAGAGTGGGAAAATTGGCTTAAAACTCAACAGTCAAAATACTAAGATCATAGCATCCGGTCCCATCACTTCACTGGCAAATGGGTTGGGGAAAAGTGGAAACAGTGGCAGATTTTATTTTCTTGGGCTCTAAAATCACTGCAGAAGGTGACTATAGCCACAAAGTTAACAAATGCTTGCTTCTTAGAAGAAAATCTATAACAAACTTATATATTATATTAAAATCAGAGATATCACTTTTCTGATAATGGTCCTTATAGTCAAAGCTATGGTTTTTCCAGTAGTCATGAATGGATATGAGCTGGACCATAAAGAAGGCTGGCCACTGAAGAACTGATCCTTTCTCATTGCAGTGCTGGAGAAAACTCAAGTCCCTTGGACTGCAACAAGATCAGACCAGTCAGCCCTAAAGGAAATCAATCCTGAATGTTCATTGGAAGGACTGTTGCTAAAGCTGAAGCTTCAATACTTTGGCCACATGATGCAAACAGCCAATTCATTGGAAAAGGCCCTGATGCTGGGAAAGATTGAGGGCAGGAGGAGAAGGGGGCAAAAAAGAATGAGATGGTTGTATGACATCATCGATTCAATGGACATGAGTTTGAGTAAACTCCAGGAGATAGTGAAGGACAAACAGGGAAGCCTGGTGTGCTGCAGTTCGTGTGATCACAGTCAGACACAACCTAGTGACTGAACAACAACTGACTTGCCAGGATTGGCAGAAATAGCAACTTCTAGTATAAGGATAAGAGATGTTTGAGAAAGTAGAAAATTAATTACAGCTTTACCAGTTCTTCCTTGGGTTATGGAGAGAGTTAACTATCTTCTCCCCATAAAAAAGTCAAATATTCTCAGGCGGATCTGTTTGGTGTTAATGCCATAGACCAAGGGGTTGAGAACAGGGGGCACAAGGAGATAGAGGTTTGCAAGTACAATATGCACGTGAGGAGGTACTTGCTGGCCAAAACGGTGGGTGAAAAAGGAAAAAAGGCAGGTACATAGAATATAAGAATCACACATATATGCGCTCCACAAGTGCTAAATGCTCGGAACTGGGCATCCTTCGAGGGCAGGCACAGCACAGCCCGCAGGATCAGGCCATAGGAAGTGGCGATGAGGACCACGTCCATGCCAGTGACTGAAAGAGCCACAGTGAGACCATAAATAGTGTTGGGCCTGATGCTGGCACAGGCCAGTTTGGCAATGCCCATATGTTCACAGTAGGTGTGAGGGATGATGTGATGTCCACAGAAAGGTAGGCGTTCTATGAGGATGACAAAGGGGAAAACAAAGAGAAGGCCACGGACCACACACGCCAGACCAATCTTCCCAATCACCATGGCGTTGAGGATGGATGCATAATGAAGTGGACGGCAGATAGCCACGTAGCGGTCAAAAGCCATGGCCAGCAGAACAGCTGATTCTGTGGCAAAGATTGTATGCACAAAAAACATCTGGGTGAGGCAGCCTTGGTAGGATATTATGTGGGACTTAAGCCAGAAGATTGTTAGCATTTTGGGCAAAGTGGTTGAACAAAGTACCAGGTCAGTGATAGACAGCATGCACAGGAAGAGGTACATTGGCTCGTGCAGAGTTCTCTCCTTCGTAATGATGTAGAGGATAGTTCCGTTGCCAACCAGAGCAAAGATATACATGGAGCAGAAGGGGATGGCAGCCCAAATGTGCTGGTCTTGCATCCCAGGGATTCCAAGTAGAATAAATGTGGAAGGATGGAAGCTAGTTTCATTGGGGACAGATGCAGAAACCATAATGATGCAGAGAATCAGTCTTTACCTTCCTGAAAGCTATTACAAGGTGAAACAAATTCATCCTAGAAACAATC
Organism: Madoqua kirkii; assembly: GCA_006408675.1. Lineage (NCBI taxonomy): Eukaryota > Metazoa > Chordata > Mammalia > Artiodactyla > Bovidae > Madoqua > Madoqua kirkii. The sequence goes on along the minus strand of SJYC01018960.1, from coordinate 17,274 downwards.
TATTTCTCCTACAAATCTTTAGTTTCATATCTTTCTTCCATTTCTACCAGTTCTACTCCACGTCATGCCTTCCTCATTTCTTTCCTGAGTAACTAAGATAGCTTTGTAACTAATATGCCCACTTCTAAGATTTTCATCTTACAGTGAAGCCTCTCCATTTCTGCCTATATTCTAATGTGTGAAAATCATCAACTATTAATATCATGCAAATATAACTTTTCTTAGTGCATGCTGTGAGGAATATCTTGTATTTTTCTCCTTTGGTCAATTCTCTGCCACTTTCTATCTTGTTCTGGTCCCTGGGACACTGGGTTACAATGACAGAGTCCTTGCCCTCTCATTTCTGGTTTGACGTGACAATGGGAAAAACCATCTGGAGACTAGAGGGAGGTCAGGGATTTATTCCTTCAGCTCTCTCCCAGCAAGGTTGCTGCAAGCAACACATCTCTTTGCCATAAGCTTTTTTGGCTCTGGTTTTCTCTTTTAGCCATATTTCTCCTCTTGTTCCTTTGGTCCAAGGGTTGTGACAGTGACTGCTATCACTAACCCAATAACTTCATAAGCACTTGTTTTCTTATACTTACACCACACCTTTGAAAGTGGTCGCCATGTTATGTATGCTCTGAAGAAAAGATACATAAGCCAGTTACTACTTAGAGAAAGCGCCTCTGAGGAAATTAAATTTAGTCTCCAAATCTGAGTTTTCCTCGAATGCTTCAAGAATCTCTTGCACAACTCATTTTCCAGGATTATGTGGTCCAATCTGGAAAATAAGAGACTAGATTTAGGCTGCCAGGTTCAAAATCTGATCTGATTGCTGTTACTTGCTAACTGGATTATCCTCAGCAAATATTTTATTCTCCTCAGTCTTCAGTTTTCCAATATAAATTTCAGATAATAATGCTTTAGGGTTTTTTTTTTCAAATAATTAATTGAGAAAATCATATAAAACACATAATGCAGTCCTATATTTTAAGAAACATTTGTTACAATACTTACTGATACTTCTCATGCATTTGCAAATGTCTGAGTCAGTTAGTCTAACTATATATTTGCCTTTCAGAAGAGGAAACTTTATTTAGTCCCTCAACTTATAAGCCATGGTTGAAGGCACTGTGGTTTTACCCTGTTTTAAATCAAGAACTGTTTTTCAGAAGTAGCCAAAACTAGTCCTCAGTTAGTTAGGTTGGTGGACTCTCAAGATACAAGATGGATGGCTCCTCATGAGCCCGTCAATCTGGCAATGTCATTGAGGTCCCCTCATTAATCTCCCTTGGAACCAAGAGACAATTCTGATACATTAGTCTTTTAAAATAAAGGAGCTATGTTTTGTGCTGCTACCAAGAAAGAGTAAAGATGAAAGAGTGCATATCATTTCTGTTAAAGGAAGAATTTCCCTTAGAATATTCAATAAGACAGAGATCTGATTTCGCCATGGACAGGGCAAACAGAACCTAGGGTAATACAATAGTTATTCCTAGCTTTGGGGGCTTTGAAACTTTCTGTGTGAGAAATTGTAGGACAGAATTAAGAGAATTATATTTGGAGAATGGAATCCTCAGGCATGGAGGATATTTGAAATCTAATAAGTTTGCTGATTCCCCAGGTTTTCTGAGGGCACTATAGGGTCCTAGGTACTAAAGTACAAGGTTGCTTTCTAACAAATGTATGTATCTTGACTCCTGCCTGGCTGGCCTGACTGATATGAGGGAGAACAAGATGCAGAATGAGACATTCTTACCTCATTATTGCTTTAAGAAAAGCTGTTCCTAGAGCTTTGATTGACTTATCTTGAACCCATAAGTAAAATACTAAAGGACTAAAATCTCTAACTGCAACAAAACAATTGAGATACAAATAAAAGAAAGACTTACTGAGAGTTCATTTTGGTATGCAATAAGGTTACCTTAATACTTGAAGGATTCAAGAAACTGTACCTCCTGTACTGGAGTCAGGTGCCAATCTGAGATTACTTCTAGAGTAGAGAAGGACATCAGTATATTTGTAGGATTGTTATCCCTCCGTATCTTCTCCCTACCTCTGCTCTTGGCTTTACAGAGTCTTCAACATTTTTCTATTCTTCTTGTTCATTAAACACTTAACTCCCAGCATTGATGGTCAGCTGCACTAGAGAAATCTTGATTCAGCACAAATAGTATATTTCCAGGATCTGAGATTTGGTCTCATTTATCTCTCCCCTCTGAAGACTTTTAGACCCAAAGGGGCTGTGGTGTGGCTCAAAGCACCAGTGCTCCCAGCTGCTAAAAGTAAAAGTGAATTTGCAAAGAAGATCTCTGGGGAAACACAGAGTCATGTCAGAGTCTTCTCTTAAATGCTGAACATTTTTTTAAGTCAGGAGGGGTCATCACTGTCTCACAGCAAGTTAATACCTGCTCAGCCCTTGAAAAAAAAAAAAAAGTATTTTGCCAAATTGTGTCAAACTGTTGAGAAGGGAAATTCAAAGAGAAAGCAGGCAACATGGAATAAAAATAGACTGGGAAGAGACCTATCTGGAGTTGGATTTTGCACAACTTCCTTTGGTTCTCCTGTTCTCAAGAAAATAATCACTGTGTTTGATCTGAATTCTTCTAGCTTGAGTTTGAGTCTTTATTCTCTTAACATTTTTTTACTCTATTTGGGTAACTTTTTTTTGTTTCCTTCATCTAATTGTACCAGATGATAAGCTATATGTACTCAAAGGTACTGTTAGTTACAATCCAGTGTAACATACATGTTTTTCCAACAGTGCTCTAAGGAAGTTACATATTTGTCTTCTGAAATATTCTTCAGTGTTCTCCATCAAACTTTCACTTGGTTCAGCTAGGTATCCTGGAGTGGAAATGCAAAACTGAATGTTAGGTTGATTGGGTCAAGAAAAATTCTCATAAATTAAGGCAACATGTAAAGTGTGTACTTGGGAAATATGTGACAGGAAACAATGGCATTTCCTCCCAGAATAGGACCATCATCTAAGATTATCTAGGACTAGAATGATTCTGAGCTTGGAAAGCTATAGCTTTCCAAGGAGGAAGAGACATGGTGGACTCAGATTTGTTTCAAGTGTACTCACTGGGCAGATCTCACATCATTGTAAACATCTTAGTTATCCTGTCACCACTCTTCTCCCTCTCATACCCCAGACCTAGTATCTGACTCATTGGTATTGAATTATAAATATGTATTCAGTGCAAAATGCTATTCCCAATTTTTTCTGTGAATTTCATGCAAGTTGTGTTTAAATTTGTGCAAGATTTTTGGAAAGTGATTTGAGAGTAAGTATGAAGAAATTTGGGTTTCCCAGGTGGCTCTAGTGATAAAGAATCTATCTGCCTGCTAGTGAAGGAGATGTAAAAGACAATGGTACAGTCTCTAGAAGATTCCCTGTGGAGGGCATGGCAACCCACTCCAGTATGCCTGCTTGGAGAATCCCATGGACAAAGGAGCCTGGCGGGCTACAGTCCAAAGGATTGCAACACTATTAGAGTTGGACACTACTAAAGGGCCTTAGCAGACATGTATAAAGAAACTTGAAAGGTGATTTCTCTTATTCTATTGCCCACATACAGAGGAATCTATTTTATATAGGAAATACAGCAGATGGGAATGAGATATGCAGATTTGAGTCCCAGCTCTGATATTTACTAACTGGGAAATTTCAAATGCATTTTCAATTTTTCAGATTCTCAGATTCCTCAACGATAAAGTAAAGCTATTAATTATACTTAAAGTTGGTGGTTTCAAAAATTTACTGTAGACTGGAAATTCCTGGGGCTTTTTATTATAAAAACTGCTGATGCGTTAATCCTACCCATAACCATGCTGATTTAATTGATACAACATGAAACCTGGACATTTACAGTAAGTGAATTATCAAGGCCCCGAAGGAGACTATATTTGCTGTGTTTGAGAAGACTCAGGAAGGCAGGTATGGCAAGTGCAAGAGGGTCAGGTAAATAGTAGTAGATGAGACCAGAGACAAACAAGCCAAGGTTGTGTTGGATTCTGCAATAGAGATTTTTCATTCTCATATGTCTGACTTGTCTTTCCTTTCTGTATATGTGCCTCTGAAGTATTTAGATGGGGGCATGTGGTAGGTTGGACTTCCTAGTGGCTCAGTGGTAAAGAATTTGCTTGCCAATGAAGGAGATTCAGGAGACCCAGGTTCGATCCCTGGGTTGAGAAGATCCCCTGGAGGAGGAAATGGCAATCTGCTCCAGTATTCTTGCCTGGAAAATTCCATGGACAGAGGAGCCTGGCAGGCTACAGTCCATGGGGTTGCAAAGAGTTGGAACATGACTGAGTGCCTGAGCACACATGTTCACATGTGGCTGGTTTTAGCCAATGAAGTTAGAATAGAAATGACAAGTGTCCTGTTACTGAAAAAGCACAATAAATTGTGTGTGTGCATGTGCACATGCATGCTAGGTAAAGGAGAGTGAAAAGAAGAAAGCATTTGTACTAAACAGTAATTCTAAGAATGAACCTTAAATTCATACTGGTAAGGAGGAGAAAAAATGAGGCAATATGAAAATGTAATGAGTTTTATTATTACTGCATTGAAATTGAGGGATTATTGTATTCGGATTTAAGAGAAAGTCAATTAGAAAACAGTAAAAAAAAAAAAAAGTATTTTGCCAAATTGTGTCAAACTGTTGAGAAGGGAAATTCAAAGAGAAAGCAGGCAACATGGAATAAAAATAGACTGGGAAGAGACCTATCTGGAGTTGGATTTTGCACAACTTCCTTTGGTTCTCCTGTTCTCAAGAAAATAATCACTGTGTTTGATCTGAATTCTTCTAGCTTGAGTTTGAGTCTTTATTCTCTTAACATTTTTTTACTCTATTTGGGTAACTTTTTTTTGTTTCCTTCATCTAATTGTACCAGATGATAAGCTATATGTACTCAAAGGTACTGTTAGTTACAATCCAGTGTAACATACATGTTTTTCCAACAGTGCTCTAAGGAAGTTACATATTTGTCTTCTGAAATATTCTTCAGTGTTCTCCATCAAACTTTCACTTGGTTCAGCTAGGTATCCTGGAGTGGAAATGCAAAACTGAATGTTAGGTTGATTGGGTCAAGAAAAATTCTCATAAATTAAGGCAACATGTAAAGTGTGTACTTGGGAAATATGTGACAGGAAACAATGGCATTTCCTCCCAGAATAGGACCATCATCTAAGATTATCTAGGACTAGAATGATTCTGAGCTTGGAAAGCTATAGCTTTCCAAGGAGGAAGAGACATGGTGGACTCAGATTTGTTTCAAGTGTACTCACTGGGCAGATCTCACATCATTGTAAACATCTTAGTTATCCTGTCACCACTCTTCTCCCTCTCATACCCCAGACCTAGTATCTGACTCATTGGTATTGAATTATAAATATGTATTCAGTGCAAAATGCTATTCCCAATTTTTTCTGTGAATTTCATGCAAGTTGGTGTTTAAATTTGTGCAAGATTTTTGGAAAGTGATTTGAGAGTAAGTATGAAGAAATTTGGGTTTCCCAGGTGGCTCTAGTGATAAAGAATCTATCTGCCTGCTAGTGAAGGAGATGTAAAAGACAATGGTACAGTCTCTAGAAGATTCCCTGTGGAGGGCATGGCAACCCACTCCAGTATGCCTGCTTGGAGAATCCCATGGACAAAGGAGCCTGGCGGGCTACAGTCCAAAGGATTGCAACACTATTAGAGTTGGACACTACTAAAGGGCCTTAGCAGACATGTATAAAGAAACTTGAAAGGTGATTTCTCTTATTCTATTGCCCACATACAGAGGAATCTATTTTATATAGGAAATACAGCAGATGGGAATGAGATATGCAGATTTGAGTCCCAGCTCTGATATTTACTAACTGGGAAATTTCAAATGCATTTTCAATTTTTCAGATTCTCAGATTCCTCAACGATAAAGTAAAGCTATTAATTATACTTAAAGTTGGTGGTTTCAAAAATTTACTGTAGACTGGAAATTCCTGGGGCTTTTTATTATAAAAACTGCTGATGCGTTAATCCTACCCATAACCATGCTGATTTAATTGATACAACATGAAACCTGGACATTTACAGTAAGTGAATTATCAAGGCCCCGAAGGAGACTATATTTGCTGTGTTTGAGAAGACTCAGGAAGGCAGGTATGGCAAGTGCAAGAGGGTCAGGTAAATAGTAGTAGATGAGACCAGAGACAAACAAGCCAAGGTTGTGTTGGATTCTGCAATAGAGATTTTTCATTCTCATATGTCTGACTTGTCTTTCCTTTCTGTATATGTGCCTCTGAAGTATTTAGATGGGGGCATGTGGTAGGTTGGACTTCCTAGTGGCTCAGTGGTAAAGAATTTGCTTGCCAATGAAGGAGATTCAGGAGACCCAGGTTCGATCCCTGGGTTGAGAAGATCCCCTGGAGGAGGAAATGGCAATCTGCTCCAGTATTCTTGCCTGGAAAATTCCATGGACAGAGGAGCCTGGCAGGCTACAGTCCATGGGGTTGCAAAGAGTTGGAACATGACTGAGTGCCTGAGCACACATGTTCACATGTGGCTGGTTTTAGCCAATGAAGTTAGAATAGAAATGACAAGTGTCCTGTTACTGAAAAAGCACAATAAATTGTGTGTGTGCATGTGCACATGCATGCTAGGTAAAGGAGAGTGAAAAGAAGAAAGCATTTGTACTAAACAGTAATTCTAAGAATGAACCTTAAATTCATACTGGTAAGGAGGAGAAAAAATGAGGCAATATGAAAATGTAATGAGTTTTATTATTACTGCATTGAAATTGAGGGATTATTGTATTCGGATTTAAGAGAAAGTCAATTAGAAAACAGGAGGTGATGGGTCAGGAACTGAATGCCTATAATTTAGATTATGAAGAATACACACACACACACATACACACACACACGTATATATATATATATATATATACACTCCATATATATATATATATATATGGAAACACAAATTCTAATGTATTTCCAAACAATGAAATAGATGAAGTAGAACGGTCAACAGTTTTGGAGAAAAATTCAGAGTACTGAAAATCAAATTATTTCAGTTATTTATAACTGCATTACAAACTACTCCTCCAAACTAGTGACTTAAAACAATTTATTATTATCTGCTATGATTCTGTAGATTTATTGATTATATGGGCTATTGTCATTTGAGATTTCTCTCACACACACAAATGACTGCAATCGGATTTTTGATGAAGTTGTAGTCATTTCTAAGTTTCATTAAAATTGATGCAATATTCTGTCTATTAACTAGGAGCTCAGACAGATTGTCAGTCACATAAATCTTCCATGTGGGTTGGAATTCTCACAATATAATGTCTGTGTTATAGAGAATGTCTAAAAATACAATAACACAAATGAGGGAGGTTAAGATTTCTTAAAATCTAATCTTGGATATCCTGAAACATTACACCTATTGCATTCTTTTTTCCAAAGTCTTGAAGGCAGCCCAGATAAGGGGGGGTAGAATTACAGTGGACTTTCTGAAGCAATAGCAAGACCATATTGCAGACAGTACATGGGATGCAAAATATTGTTTTGGCCATTTTGGGAAAATAAAACGTGCAACAATGTACACTTTGGCCACAATAATGATCTCCTCCTACATGCAAAATGCATTCACCTTTTCCCTAAGATTTCCAGGTCTCATTCATATTATGGGATTAGTTCAAAGTCCAGAATTTCAACCTTTAAATCAGGACAACGTATGAATAGAACTCCTTGAGCTCAGTTCCTTGCATATAGATCCTTGAGTGCAGTTCCTTTCAAGACCTGTGGAGTAAAGAAATGGGAAAGAAATCAGCTGCTCACACAGGCAACATACCATGGTGATATACAGATAGGATAACTGCAATATTCATTTGTAAAATATTGGGAGAATCATCTTAAGTCACTAGTCCATTATAGTTTTTAAATATCAATTGAAAGGTAAGTATCATTGGTTTCTTAATAAGAACCCACTTCTACTCCCTGGGAATGATTCTCCATGACTCTTGGCTAAATTAAGTGTTAGTCACTCAGTCGTGTCTGACTCTTTGTGACCCCATGGACTGTAGCCCTCCAGGCTCCTCTGTCCTTGAAATTTTCCAAGCAAGAATACTGGAGTGGGTTGCTGTTCCCTTCTCCAGGGGATCTTCTAGACTCAGGGATCGAACCTGGGTCTCCCACATTATGGGCAGATTCTTTACTGTCTGAGCCACCAGGGGAGCCCTTTACATAATTAGCTCTATATTCCATATGACCTTTGCTTTTCAATGAGAAACAAAGTGTGTTTACAATTGTGTATTTTTTTTCCATCTATTTCCAGACGAATAAAGTTGAAAACCCAAAATCCCCTTCTAATTTTGCATTCTGCCCCTTTTAGTCCAAAATGATGGTGCTTATGTCTATTTTGTCTTAAAAATTGTGATTTTCTATGACTTTCTTAGTGTTTACCCCATTAGACAAAAGTCATATCTACAGATATCTTCCAGATTGCCATCTTCTGGTTTTGCATGAGTTATGCTTCTCTGGGAAGATTAATATTCTTATAAGCTTCTTTATCTAATTAAAAGGTTTATTAGGCATAACCTTAAATATTTCTGTATTCTTAACAAAGGATCTTACAGACTCATCCTAAAGATGACATTATACCCTGAGGGCATTTTTTTTCTTTTGTGAGTCCTTTGTCATTTGGAAAGACTGTTGTGTGGGTAATTAAAAAAAAAAAAAACAACTTTGATCTCAAACAATCATGACTTCTTTGTATTTACTTTAACAATGATTAAACACTGAATGCTTTCATTTTAGCTTATAACTCTTTATCTGTACTTTATCATAAGTGACATATTTTTGGTATTCTACTTCAAAATCTCCTGAGCCAAATGCATCAGTTAATTAGTTATATTTTCTGTTTTTCATAGTATTGCAAGTATGATATTACCAAACTTTCTACAACTATATAGTCCTCATTTGTCTCCAGCCTCTAGTAATAATTTTCTCATTGTTTTTCAAGACTTCATCAACAGCCTCCTTGAGGTCCTTTCAGCTTCTGCCTGTTGCCTTATTCCACAGCGAATACTGCATGTTTTAGGCTTTTTTGTACACCAACACCATACTTCCTACTACCAGTTTTTACAATATTTATCTATTGTTTTATGACTAACCATTCCCATATTTATTGGCCTAAAATAGCAAATTATTACTTCATGATTCTATGGTTTGGCTTTAACTAGATGAAGAGTTCTGTCTTTTAGTCTTCTGTGCATTACAGAGAGATGTCAGTTGAGATCCCATAGTTACCTGAAGTCTCACCTGGACTGGAAGTTCTGGATGGCTTACCAACATAACTGGCAGTTGTTGCTGATTGTTAACTGGAGTCTCAATCGAGGCCACCCTCCAGAATAGTTAGACATGACTTCTCCATGTTGCTGGGGATGTTCATTGCACAGTAGTTGGATTCTAAGAGGGAGCACACCAAGCTCAAGTATTTCAAGAGATTCAGCCAGAAATGGAAAAAAAAAAAAAGGTCTAATTTCAGAAGCTTCAAATATTACTAACACTGAATTATGTTTGTAAAAGAATCCCTAAGTCTAGTGAAGATTCAAACGAAGTAGAATTATATTCCACTTGTTAATATGGGAGTGGCAAGTGTGCACTACAGATAAGCATAGAAAATGGAATATATTATTATTGTGGCTATCTTTGGAAAACACAATCTACCACACCAAGTTATTAAGGGTCATCTCTATGGAAATTAAAATAATCAATGATATTGATAAGTTTTTGTACTCAAAATTCTTTAAAAATTTCAATAAGTATAGATAATTGATAGTATATTTTTAAGATGTGAAATTTCAAGTTGTGAATAATATGAGGATATAATAAATAATACAAGGAAAGAAGTAAAGAAGTAGCTATGCTGAACATAAAGAACTATGCTACTTCCAAGCCCAGGAAGGTACTACAAGAATCAAGTCTACAGATTTTCAAAGGACCAAGACTTTTGATCTAGAATGATTCAAGATTTCTTAGGTATCAGAATTATACAAAGAAATGTTAAAGAACCCAAACCCAGTGAATTACAATCTAGCCTGGGCCTCTATATTTTTGCCAAGTTCCCTAGGTGAATGTGGCACCAACCAATGTTTGAGAACCATGTGTAGATTAATAATTTTCCTGAATGATTCTTAAAAGAAGGTAATCATTTGACAGCTTTTATAACTCTCAACTGTAAAGTGTCCTACAAAGATATTCCAAATTGGTAGATCTTTTCTTATCTCTTGTAACCTATTTATAACACTAATAGTCTATTTTTGGACCCCCACGTCCAAGGAGCAGTGGCTCCGTGAGCACAGGAGGGTCTAAAGGAGCTATCCCATGTCAAAGGTCAGGAGGGCGGCAGTGAGGAGACACCCCTTGTTCAAAGTAAGGAGCAACGGATGCGCTTTGCTGGAGCAGCCATAAAGAGATACCCTATGCACAAGGTAAGAGAAACCTAAGTAAGATGGTAGGTGTTGCAAGAGGGCATCAGAGGGCAGACACACTGAAACCATACTCACAGAAAACTAGTCAATCTAATCACTAGGACCACAGCCTTGTTTAACTCAATGAAACTAAGCCATGCATGCGGGACAACCCAAGATGGGTGAGTCATGCTGGAGAGGTCTGGCAGAACATGCTCCACTTGAGAAGGGAATGGCAAACTCTTCAGTATTCTTGCCTTGAGAACTCCATGAACAGTATGAAAAGGCAAAATGAAAGGATACTGAAAGAGGAATTCCCCAGGTCAGTAGGAGCCCAAAATGCTATTGGAGATCAGTGGAGAAATAAGTCCAGAAAGAATGAAAGAATGGGGACAAAGTAAAAACAATACCCAGCAGTGGATGTGACTGGTGATAGAAGCAAGGTCCAAAGCTGTAAAGAGCAATATTGCCTAGGAAACTGGAATGTCAGTTCATGAATCAAGGCAAATTGGAAGTGGTCAAACAAGAGACGTCAAGAGTGAATGTTGACATTCTAGGAATCAGCGAAGTAAAATGGACTGGAATGGGTGAATTTAACTCAGATGATCATTATATATACTACTGTGGGCAGGAATCCCTCAGAAGAAATGGAATAGCCATCATGGTCAGCAAAAGAGTCCAAAATGCAGTACTTGGATGCAATCTCAAAAAAGACAGAATGATCTCTGTTCATTTCCAAGGAAAACCATTCAATATCACAGTAATCCAAGTCTATGCCCTAATCAGTAATGCTGAAGAAGCTGAAGCTGAGCAGTTCTATGGAAACCTACAAGACCTTTTAGAACTAACACCCAAAAAAGATGTCCTTTTCATTATAGGGGACTGGAATGCTAAAGTAGGAAGTCAAGAAACACCTGGAGCAACAGGCAAATTTGGCCTTGGAATGCAGAATGAAGCAGGGCAAAGACTAATAGAGTTTTGCCAGGAAAATGCACTGGTCATAGCAAACACCATCTTCCAACAACACAAGAGAAGGCTCTACACATGGACATCACCAGATGGTCAACATCAAAATGGGACTGATTACATTCTTTGCAGCCAAAGATGGAAAAGTTCTATACAGTCAACAAAAACAAGACTGAGAGCTGACTGTGGTCCAGATCATGAACTCCTTATTACCAAATTCAGACTTAAATTGAAGAAAGTAGGGAAAACCGCTAGACCATTCAGGTATGACTTAAATCAAATCCCTTATGATTTTACAGTGGAAGTGAGAAATAGATTTAAGGGCCTAGATCTGATCAATAGAGTGCCTGATGAACTATGGAATGAGGTTCATGACATTGTACAAGAGACAGGGATCAAGACCATCCCTTTGGAAAAGAAATGAAAAAAAGCAAAATGGTTGTCTGGGGAGGCCTTATAAATAGCTGTGAAAAGAAGAGAAGTGAAAGGCAAAGGAGAAAAGGAAAGATATAACCATCTGAATGCAGAGTTCTAGAGAAGAGCAAGAAGACATAAGAAGCCTTCTTCAGCAATCAATGCAAAGAAAAAGAGGAAAAAAACAGAATGTGAAAGACTAAAGATAGCTTCAAAAAAATTAGAGATACCAAGGGAACATTTCATGCAAAGATGAGCTGATAAAGGACAGAAATGGTACGGACCTAACAGAAGCAGAAGATATTAAGAAGAGGTGTCAAGAATACACAGAAGAACTATACAAAAAAGATCTTTATGACCAAGATAATCACGATGGTGTGATCACTCACCTAGAGCCAGTCACCCTGGAGTGTGAAGTCAAATGGGCCTTAGAAAGAATCACTACAAACAAAGCTAATGGGGGTGATGGAATTCCAGTAGAGCTATTTCAAATACCTGAATGATGACGCTGTGAAAGTGCTGCACTTAATATGTCAGCAAATTTGGAAAACCCAGCAGTAGCCACAGGACTGGAAAAGGTCATTTTTCATTTCAATCCCAAAGAAAGGCAATGCCAAAGAATGGTCAAACTATCACACAATTGCACTCATCTCACATGCTACTAAAGTAATGCTCAAAATTCTCCAAGTCAGGCTTCAGCAATACGTGAAACGTGGACTTCCAGATGTTCAAGCTGGTTTTAGAAAAGGCAGAGGAACAAAGAGATCAAATTGCCAACATCTGCTGGATCATGGAAAAAACAAGAGAGTTCCATAAAAACATCAATTTCTGCTTTATTGACTATGCCAAAGCCTTTGACTGTGTGGATCACAATAAACCGTGGAAAATTCTGAGATGAGAATACTAGATCCCATGACCTGCCTCTTGAGAAATCTGTATGCAGGTCAGGAAGCAACAGTGTAGAACTGGACATGGAACAACAGACTGGTTCCAAATAGGAAAAGGAGTATGTCATGGCTGTATATTGTCACCTTGCTTATTTAACTTATATGCAGATTACATCATGAGAAACACTGGGCTGTAGGAAACACAAGCTGGAATCAAGATTGCCGGGAGAAATATCAATAACCTCAGATATGCAGATGACACCACCCTTATGGCAAAAAGTAAAGAGGAACTAAAAAGCTTCTTGATGAAAATGAAAGAGGAGAGTGAAAAAGTTGGCTTAAAGCTCAACATTCAGAAAACTAAAATCATGGCATCCGGTTCCATCATTTCATGAGAAATAGATGGAGAAACAGTGGAAAGAGTGTCAGACTTTATTTTGGGGGGCTCCAATATCACTGCAGATGGTGACTGCAGCCATGAAATTAAAAAATGCCTGTTCCTTGGAATAAAAGTTATGACCAGCCTAGATAGCATATTCAAAAGCAGAGACATTACTTTGCCGACTAAGGTCCGTCTAGTCAAGGCTATGGTTTTTCCTGTGGTCATGTATGGATGTGAGAGTTGGACTTTGAAGAAAGCTGAGCACTGAAGAACTGATGTTTTTGAACTGTGGTCTTGGAGAAGACTCTTGAGAGTCCCTTGGACTATAAGGAGACCCAACCAGTCCATTCTGAAGGAGATCAGGCCTGAGATCTCTTTGGAAGGAATGAGGCTAAAGCTGAAACTCCAGTACTTTGGCCACCTCATGGGAAGATTTGACTCATTAGAAAAGATTCTGATGCTGAGAGGGATTGGGGCCAGGAAAAGAAGGGGACGACAGAAGATGAGATGGCTGGATAGCATCACCGACTCGATGGACGTGAGTTTGAGTGAACTCCGGGAGTTGGTGTTGGACAGGGAGGCCTGGCGTGCTACGATTCATTGGGTTGCAAAGAGTTGGACACGACTGAGTGACTGAACTGAACTGAACTGAGTAGTATATCCAGATTATACATGATCCTCCTCTTACCCAAAGACTTGGAAATCTACTTCATAATTGTATAGAAACATTTTGTTGATCTATCTTTTCAGGTACACATTTTCTTCAAATTTTGCCTCCTTTCTTGACATCTACTTCCTTGTCTCATTGCTTCCTACAATGATGTGAAGTTGGATTTCCACTTCCAACTTTCAGTGGAATTCTAGGATTTGATAAAAATTTAAGTTGTCATTGTATTCTAGCTTTGAACAAAATGAAATGTCTTCCAACACTGATATGGTTACCTGTTTTCTTTCTGAAACTCTCAGTCTCATGTCACTGGGTCCCTTTAAGGAAGAAGAGTAGGATTATCTTTTCCCGAATCTGCTTGGTTTTCACCCCATAGATGATTGGATTGAGTGCAGGAGGAATGGCTACATAGAGGTTGGCAATCAGTATGTGGAAGGAGTGAGGAATATTGTGACCAAAACGGTGAGTGAGGACAGAGAATATGGCTGGTATGTAGAAAATAAGCATGACACAAACATGGGAGCCACATGTGTGGAGGGCTTTCTGGCGGGCATCCTGGGATGGGAGGTTAAAGACAGCATGAAGAATAAGAGCGTAGGAGATGCCAGTGAGGATCAGGTCTGATGTAATAGTCATTACAGGCACAGCAAAACCATACCAGATGTTGATGGAGATGTCTGCACAGGCGAGTTGGGCAATACCTATGTGCTCACAGTATGTGTGTGGAATGATAAGTGTTTGGCAGAAAGGCAGTCGCTTTAATAGGAACACGCATGGGAAGATGATACAGAAGCTCCTGCTGACAATACCCATTACAATCTTAGTGATCACCTGACGGGTGAGAATAGTGTTATATCTTAGGGGGAAGCAAATAGCAATATAGCGATCAAATGCCATGGCCAGCAAGGTGGCAGAATCCATGGCAAAGCTACAGTGGAGAAAAAACATCTGAGTAAGACATCCAGGAAAGGTGATTTCCTGAGGACCCAGCCAGAAGATGCTGAATGTTTTGGGTACACATGTGTTACACAGGATAAGATCTTAGCCGCCAGCACGGAGAGAAAAAAGAACATGGGCTCATGAAGGCTGCGTTCCACAGAAATAAGATAGAGAAGGACACTATTGCCTGCAAGAGCCACAAGGTAAATGATAAAGAGGGGAATCCCAATCCAGATGTGGAAGCGCTCCAGTCCTGGGATTCCCAGCAGGATGAATGAACCTGGATTCATGAAGCTGGTCAAGTTGAATGTGACCATCATGATCTTGGATAGACTGTGTTTCACAGACTGAAAATGAAAAGTTCACGACTGATTGTTAACATTATCTTCATACATGCATCTCTGAGCCTTCTCCTGTATCATCTGCTCACTTTCAGTACTAGAAAGTAATAAACTATCCTTCTCTTCTCTTTACTCATTAAATCATAATAGAAGTGGTATCAAAATAATTTTTCCCAGAGATACAAGTCATGCAACTCTAAAGCAAGTCCTGCCTGGCTACCAGCAATTCAGGAAATTTTATAAGAAAATATGTACAAAAATAATATTAGCCAAAGAAACATCATTGGTCAGGGATTTGGAAAGAAAGTTCAGTGTAAAGCTCAAGAATCACAAGGGGCTGAAAAGATAGGCTTAATGTATGAAACCAAAGCGGACCATGCAGTCTCTTCTTTATTCTTCTCTATACCTTACAAATGTAAAGAGAAGATGAAGAAAAATCTTCTGTAAAATCTAAGATTGAGGTCGTTTACTCTGCCACTTCAGATATGCCCAGGTTGGAAAACTTTTGAAGATCAGACATTCTCCAGTAACTTACTATGTCAGATTTGTCTTGCTGAAAGAATAGAACCCTCTTCTTAATCCTAGAAAACTGCCCCAGCAGAGGGAGCCCAGTCTCCTGGCAGCACTATGCAATGATCATCTTGACCCTGTCTAATCTGTAAAATTACTCGGTCTCATGAAAGTTCTTCAAAACAGTTGAGCCTTTCTTCAAAACTGTCATATTTTGTGTCATAAAATTTTTTACTCCAACTTCAGTATTCACTTGTCTTTCTACTTGCTCTTTTAATATATTATTTCTTTATTTACTAATATTTATTGATGGCTGTGCTGGGTCTTCATTTCTGCATGGGCCGTGTGTGTGGTGAGTGATGTGCATCAGCTTCTCATTGCGATGGCTTCTCTCCCCACGGAGCATGGGCTCTAAGGTGCACTGGCTCTAGTAGTTCTGGCACACGGGCTTAGCTGCTCTGCAGCATGTCAAATCTCCCCAGATCTCTCGCACTGGCAAGTGGATTCTCTACCGCTGAGCCACCAGGGAACAAGCTACCCTTTTCTACCTGTTCCTGAGTGTTGGTATTTTTCAGTGCTCTGTCCATGTCTATTGCTTTTGAGGTTGACAAACTCCACATGGGTAATATCTCCAAACACCATGACTTTAACTGTGACTCCTATGTTGAAGACTGTTAAGTTTATAATTTTGAAAATATTCCTCTCCTCAGTCTTGGAACCAGTTAGCTTACACTTTTTGCTACTAGTTATCCTATGCCTGCCATCTTCACTTAAAAACCTCACAAGTGCACCCAACTCAGTATGTTCCAGACTGCCACATTTCTCTTCTCGTTGCCCCAGATCTGTTTCTCTTATGTTCTTCAACTCAGCAACTGATAGTGTAACACCATCAATTTCTATATCTAAAGGCCTTGAAATTATCTTCGTCATATATCCCTCATATCAGTCACCCTATTAATCTTTCAAACAATTAGCACATTGCAGGCACTGATTCCCTAAGTTATCTCTATGTTCCATCCACTTTTTACTACCCATGCATTGACTGCTCTGCCTTACATACCATCATTCCCCATCAAGACTTCTGCATAGGCTAACTCAGACAGACTTAATATTTCTAGAAAAATTAAAGGCAGGTGTGATGCAGGGTCTGTCCTAACCAGTGAGAAAAAGGAAGTGGAAAGATTGTAATTCCAGATAGAAATGGTAAGGCAGGCAATCAGGAGCAGTGTATCATCTGTGCTCAAATCTAGGTAGGATCCATTTCATTAAAAATAGATTCAGTTAAAAAAAAAAAAAGATTCAGTTACAGGAGAGACCAATGCACAGAGAAGCAAAATTTAACAGGAAGCAGTAAATCACATAACAAAAATAGCATAATTAAAGATTAATCTAAAAGAAAAATACGAAATTCTGTTAACATATATATTTATGTAGCACAGAGACCTCTACTTAATACTCTGTAATGGCCTATATGGGAAAAGAATCTTCTAAAAAAAGTAGTAGATATATGTATAACAATAATGTCTTATGAGAGATGGAATGTAGATGCTGATATGAGAATCCATCTGTCTTCTATAAAGCCAGATATCAAAGAGATTTACAAATTACAAACATTGTCATTAAAATATTTACTTAAGGTATTTCTAGAAAATTGGCAATTATAAACAAAGTCATGTAAAAATAAATTCTAATCTTTTAACACATATGTAGGAT
>SJYC01018958.1:0-37637 GCA_006408675.1 Madoqua kirkii | reverse complement strand
GATGACCCAGAGGGATGGTATGGGGAGGGAGGTGGGAGGGGGGTTCAGAACTGGGAACACATGTACACCCTTGGCAGATTCATGTCAATGTATGGCAAAACCAATACGGTATTGTAAAGTAAAATAAAGTAAAAGATAAAAGAAAAAAAAACTGTCTCCAAGAAAAAGCAATGCAAAAAGGCAAAATGGTTGCCTGAGGAGGCCTTAAAAATAGCTGAGTAATGAAGAGAATTGAAAGGCAAAGAAGAAAAGGAATGATATACCCATCTGAATGCATAATTCCAAAGAATAGCAAGGAGAGATAAGAAGCCATTCTTAAATGAACAATACAAAGAAATAGAGGACAGCAATAGAATGAGGAAGACTAGTGATCTCTTAGAGAAAATTAGAGACAACAAGGGAACATTTCATGCAAAGATGGGCACAAGAAAGGAGAGAAATATTATGGACCTAACAGAAGCAGGAGATGTTAAGAAAAGGTGGCAAGAATATCCAGAAGAACTATACAGAAAAGGGCTTAATGACCAGGATAACCATGATGGTGTGATCACTCACCTAGAATCAGACATTCTGGAGTGTGAAGTCCAGTGGGCCTTAGGAAGCATTACCATAAATGAACCTAGTAGAGGTGATGGAATGCAAGATGAGCTATTTAAAATCCTAAAAGATGATGCTATTAAACTGTTGCCAAATATACTAAAACATTTGGAAAACTCAGCAGTGGACACGGGACTGGAAGAGGTCAGTTTTCTTTCAAATCCCAAAGAAGGGCATTGTCAAAAATTGTTAATACTACCACATAATTGTACTCATTTCACATGCTAGCAAGGTAATGCTCAAAATCATTCAAACAGAACTTTAAAAGTCTGTGAACCGAGAACTTCTGGACATTTAAACTGGATTTAGAAAAGGAGAGGACTGGTGATCAAATTGTCATCTTCCACTGGATCATAGAAAAAGCAAGAGAATTCCAGATAAATACCTACTTCTGCTTTGTTGACTGTGTTAAAACCTTTGACTGTGTGGACCGTGTGGATCAACAAACTGTTGACAGTTCTTAAAGAGATGGAAACCAGACCACCTTACCTATCTCCTGAGAAACCTATATGTAGGTCAAGAAGCAATAGTTAGAACCAGACATGGAACAACTGACTGGTTCAAAATTGAGATAGATATACATCAAGGCTGCAAAGGCTGCAAGTGGTCTCCCTGCTTAATAAACTTACATGCAGAGTACATCATGAGAAAGACCAGGCTGGATGAAGCTGAAGGTGGAATCAAGATTGATGGAAGATTTATCCATAACCTCAGATATGCAGTTGAAACCACCCTAATGGCAGGTAGTGAAGAGGAACAAAAGAGCCTCTTGATGAAGGATAAAGGGAAGAGTGAAAAAGCTGGCTTAAAACTCAACATTCAAAAAATGAAGATCATGGCATCTGGTCCCTTCACTCCATGGCAAATCAGTTCAGTTCAGTTGCTCAGTTGTGTCCGACTCTTTGCAACACCATGAACTGCAGCATGCCAGACCTCCCTGTCTATCACCATCTCCCGGAGTCCACCCAGACCCTGGTCTATTGAGTCGGTGATGCCATCTAACCATCTCATCCTCTGTCATTCCCTTCTCCTTCTGCCCTCAATCTTTCCCAGCATCAGAGTCTTTTCAAACGAGTCAGATCTTTGCATCACGGGGCCAAAGTATTGGAGTTTCAGCTTCAACACCAGTCCTTCCAATGAACACCCAGGACTGATCTCCTTTAGGATGGACTGGTTGGATCTTCTTGTAGTCCAAGGGACTCTCAAGAGTCTTCTCGAACACCACAGTTCAAAAGCATCAATTCTTCGGTGCTCAGCTTTCTTTATAGTCCAATCCTCACATCCACACATGACCACTGGAAAAACCAAAGCCTTGACTAGACGGACCTCTGTTGGCAAAATAATGCCTCTGCTTTTTTAATGTGCTGTCTACGTTGGTCATAACTTTCCTTCCAAGGGGTAAGCATTTTTTAATTTCATGGCTGCAGTCTCCATCTGCAGTGATTTTGGAGCCCAGAAAAAGAAAGTTAGCCACTGTTTTCCCATCTATTTGCCATGAAGTGATGGGACTGGATGCCATGACCTTCGTTTTCTGAATGTTGAGCTTTAAGCCAACTTCTTCACTTTCCTCTTTCACTTTCATCAAGAGGCTCTTTAGTTCCTCTTCACATTCTCCATAAAAGTGGTGTCATCTGCATATCTGAGGTTATTGATATTTCTCCTGGCAATCTTGATTCCAGCTTGGGCTTCATCCAGCCCAGCATTTCTCATGATGTACTCTGCATAGAAGTTAAATAAGCAGGGTGACAATATACAGCCTTGATGTACTCCTTTTCCTATTTGGAACCAGTCTGTTGTTCCATGTCCAGTTCTAACTGTTGCTTCCTGACCTGCATAGAGGTTTCTCAAGAGGCAGGTTAGGTAGTCTGGTATTCCCATCTCCTTCAGAATTTTCCACAGTTTATTGTCATCCACGCAGTCAAAGGTTGTGGCATAATCAATAAAGCAGAATAGCTGTTTTTCTGGAACTCTCTTGCTTTTTTGATGATCCAGTAGATGTTGGCTATTTGATCTCTGCTTCCTCTGCTTTTTCTGAAGCCAGCTTGAACATCTGTAAACAGTGACAGACTTTATTGTCTTGGGCTCAAGATCACTGCAGATGGTGGCTCAGCTATGAAATTAAAAGATGGCTTGCTCCTTGGAATTAAAGCTATGACAAACCTAGACAGTGTATTAAAAAGCAGCATCATCACTTTTCTGAAATAGGTCCTTAGTGTCAATGCTATGGTTTTTCCAAGAGTCACACACAGATATGAGATTTGGACAATAAAGAAGGCTCAGTGCTGCAGAATTGATGCTTTCGAACTGTGATGCTGGTGAAGACTCTCAGAGTCTCTTGGACAGAAACGAGGATCAAACCAGTCAATTCTAAGGAAATCAACTCTGAATATTCATTGGAGGAACTGGTGCTGAAGCTCCAATACTTTTGTCACCTGATGTGAAGAGTGACTCATTGGAAAAGAGCCAGATATTTGGAAAGATTGAGGGCAGGAGGAGAAGAGGACTACAGAGGATGAGACAGTTTGATGGCATCACGCAATGCACATGAGTTAGAGTAAACTCTAAGACATAGTGAAGGACAGGAAAGTCTGGCTTGCTGCAGTCCTTTGCAGAGTCAGATTGCAAAGAGTCTGGGTTGCAAACAGTCAGACATGTCTGGGTGACTCAAGAACAACAACTACAGCAAGTATGTACCATGGAGGTTCCTTAAAAATCATCAGTAGAGTTCACATATGGTCTTGTAATCCAATCCTGGACATAGATTCAGAAAATACTTGAATTAGAAAAGATACATGCACCTCAATAGTCCTTGAAGAACTATTTACAATAGCCAAGACGTGGAAGCAACCTAAATGTCCATTAACAGCTGAGTGGATAAAGAAGATATAATATGTAATGGAATATTACCTCCCATAAAAAGAATGAAATAATGCCATTTGCAGCTGTATGAATGGACCCAGATTATCATATTGAGTGAAATAAGTCAGATGTAGAAAGACAAATACCATATATCACTTACATTTGTAATAAAAAATAGTGATACACATGAACTTATTTACAAAACTGAATGGAATATTACCTCCCATAAAAAGAATGAAATAATGCCATTTGCAGCTGTATGAATGGACCCAGATTATCATATTGAGTGAAATAAGTCAGATGTAGAAAGACAAATACCATATATCACTTACATTTGTAATAAAAAATAGTGATACACATGAACTTATTTACAAAACTGAAATAGACTCTCAGATATGGAAACCAAATTATAGTTACCAAGGAGGATAGTGGATATGGGGAGAGAGATTAAATTAGGAGCTTGGGCTTAACATATACAACACACCACATATAAAATAGGTGATCAATGGTGACCTACTATATAGCACAGGAAACTGTATTCAATATTCTTGTAGTAACTTTTATTTTTTTAATTGACCACTAAGTATTCTTTAATTGATGTGTTGTTGATTTACAATGTTATATTAGTTTCTGGAGTATAGCAAAGTGATTAAGTTATATATATATACACATATATACTTTTCAATTATGTTTTATTGCAAGATATTGAATATTGTTCCTTATATAACACAATAGGACCTTGTTGTTTATCCATTCAATATAAAACACTTTGCCTCTGCTATTCCCAAACTCCCAATCCACTCTGCCACCAGCCCACCTTCTTGGCAACCACAAGTCTGTTGTCTTTTCCTGTGAAGCTGTTTCATAAATAACTTCACTTGTGTCATATTTTAGATTCCGCAATAAGTGATATCATATGGTATTTGCTTTCTCTTTCTGACTTACTTTGCTTAGTGTGATAATCTTTAGGTTCATCTCTTTTGCTATAATTGCCGTTACTTTATTCTTTTTTATGGTTGTATATGTGTACCACATTGTGTTTATGTATTAATTTTTCCATGGACATTTAGTTTGCTTCCATGTCTTGGCTGTTATAAATAGTGTTACTATGAACAAAGTGGTACACATATCTTTTTGAACTGTAATCTTGATGGATACATGTGCAAGAGTAGGATCATATGGCAATTCTATTTTTTTTAAACTCATATTTTAATTTATAAATTTTGGCTGAGCCATGCAGCCTGCAAGATCTTTTCCCCAACCAGGGATTGAACTCATGGCCCTTGTAATGAAAGCATTGTAATAAACTTTAACAGAAATGTCTGAAAAAGAATATATATACATATACACATGCATATTTCTGAGTAACTTGCTGTGTGCTTGAAAGTAACACAACACTCTAAAAAAACTCCTCTTCAACTAAGAAACAAAAGATTATGCAGAGAGGAGGAACTAACATAATACATAAAACTGTATGTCTTGGGTTTTTCCTTTGTTTACAAAGGAATAAGAAAACTCTAACTGAGGATCCTACCACGGACACACCTAGAAAGGGTCAACACTAATGAGCGAATCCACAGTCTCTATCCAGGTGCATAGCTGAGAGTCTGGCCATTTCAAGGGAGGAAGCAAAGGACTTGAGACCAGAACAGACGTTGGACCCTGCTCAAACGTCAGAAATATGATCTGTACTCCCTTGCACAATTGAGGAGCTGCCTGTGTTGCTATGGTTCATCTGTCATAACCTGAGTTTTTTTGTATGCAAAGCATGTCATTGAGTGTGCCCAACATCTCTAGTTCTCCTTTTGCATGAGATGAGCCATGTGGCTTTGTTCTCCTACTTGTGCCAGGGAAAAAAAGAGTCCTGAAAATTCTGAGGGGCTGAACCTGATGGTAGATCTGCTCAAGGCCAGGCCTGGAAGGAGCAGAAGTAGGTCCTGATGAGATTTTCAGTACTGTGATTTCCAACACTGGTCACACAGACTCCTGGGATCCCCAGCAAACCAAACATCCTCAAGGTCTCTAGCTTGGTCAGTGTCAGGTAAGTTTGAATGGAAGGCCTCCCTAGCCTTGTACACTGACTGAGAGCTGGGTGTTCCCAGATCAGTGAGTGTGACCATTTTGGTTGCAGGCTGTGAGCCAGCATCCCAGGTCAGAATGCAGGTCTCAAGGCAACCTGGGCCCCTTGAGGGCCCCTTACTAAAGCAGAGTGTATCTGCAATCCCTAGTGGCGATGTGCCCTTGTTAGTGTCAGGACCCAGTCCAGCCATGGTGGGGACATCTGGTCCATTCTGTGACTCCCTTGTCCTGTCACAAGAGGCTTCCAGTGGCAGGTGCCCTAATGGAGTTTAAAGGCCTGACTTTCAATCGGCCTAATCCAGTTTAAAGGAGAAAGAGAAAAGAGGAAATGAGAACTCTTGCTCGTTTTGGCAGCAGTCACTTGGGAGCAGTGGGCAATGGGGCCTTTGAAGCATGCCAGGGGTAGTGGACAAGGTTCTTCAATTACTTCCACTGCCTCTCATCTGTTTGCAGAGAGTTTGAGGAGATAAGAGATGAACAACTGTATGAGAGCTTAGAGGTAGTGGCCTTCCCCATGCATTGTATAGGGTAGCATAGATGGCGGGGTGGGGGTGGGGGGTCATAAGGATGAAAGGAGGTTAAGGTCCTTCTAGCCATAGGGTCAAGGATCCTTTCCTTTGCTGATGTGAGGGAAGCAATCTGAGTCACGGCACCAAGATGTCAAGTTAGTTCTTCTTCCTTAGTTCTTGTCTCATGGTAGCAAAGAATTGAAATGACAAACTAGTGTTCACCTCAAGCAGGCAAGATATATTGGGAAAGCAGCAAGCATACTCTCTTGAGATGAGAGAGTGGACCAATCTCCACAGGAGTGGCCCTGTCCCAGTTAACCTTCCCTGGTTTATACCCCTAGTTTCTTTTTCTGAGCGAGTTCCTGGGGTTTGATTGGTTATTTCCTATGCAAAATAGGAGAATGTGCTAGTGTTTTCCTGATCGGTTACACTCAGGACCAGTCAGGGAAGGTGATGTGTATTCCTGCCAGAGTTTCTTACTCTCGTCTGTGGCTCCCCAACTTTTTCTTTTTTCTTTGAGATGCTGCTTATTCTGACAGCTATCTTGGACCCTGTTTCCCTATTCTAGCTACATAACAAGGTCTCATGGGTAGGACTCGAACCCAGTCAAAACCCACAGTCTTCCAACTGAGATCACAGACTGGTTTCAGGACTTAATGAAGCTCAGGTTTTTGATGTGTCACTGCAGAGACAATTGAGTTAGAGAGAGAGTGAGAGTGGATATGTTTAGAGAGGAAACACACTCCACAAACAGAGTGTGCGTGATCTCACAAGGAGAGAGACTGGGTAGTTTCATTGACTGATGTGTGGGGAGATTACTCCAACTGTTTTGGGGAAGGGTTGGAGAATTTTAGGAATTGGGCCACCACCCACTTTTTAGGGCCATTAACAGTGGAAACAGTGTCAGACTTTATTTTTAAAAAAAAAAATCACTCTTTGCCCAAGGCAAAGACTAAGGTAAAGAGTGAGGGTACTGGTGGAGATCTGAATTACTATGCATTGATTCCTTAATGGCAAAGCTGTGAATATCAGAGCCCTTGGGGTCCCGTTACAATCGAGTGATTCACTAGGGGTCTCTAGGGGCTTCCCTGGTAGCTCAGATGGTAAAAACAATCTGCCTACAATACAGGAGACCTGGGTTCAATCTCTGGGTCAGGCAGATCCCCTGGAAGAGGAAATGGCTAGCCACTCTAGTATTCTTGCCTAGAGAATCCCATGGACAGAGGAGCCTGGTGAGCTTGAATCCATGGGGTCACAAAGAGTTGGACACAATTGAGAGACTAACACACAAACACGGGACCAGTTAGTGGTTTGTAAAGTTCTCAGCAGTTGCCAGCCCAAGACAGAGACAGAGAAATTTACCTTCTAGACCAACAGTGATGCCTTTGTCCTGCAGATCCTAAGAAGAAGGATAAGAAGAAGGTAACAAGAAGATGTACCACACCTCCCCAGTGGGGACCATGCAAAATTTCCCTCAGATCATAACAAGTTCTTAGCTCCAAAATGGTGGCACTTCTTGCCAGGAAAAGGAACAAATGTCTCCCTTCTGTGGAGCCTCTGAGGGCCCGTGGTGGCTGAGTAGGGGCCTGTTCTCCAGGCACCAACCTGAGAGGAAGGCAAAGACCTCAGAAGAAACTTTTGTAACTGTGCCAGCATATAATGGCCTCCAAGGCCAGAATAACTTACAGACCTTGTCAGCTACTTCCAGTTACTGGTCAGATATATAGACAGCTGATCAGAGGAGGATTGTAGCAAAGGCTGTCCACCCCTATGTGGGTACAAAAGGGAAGTCTGGAAGGGGGAAACGGAGAAGGAACCAACAAGACCTGACTCTGCAGGGAAGTCACTTAGAACAAAAGCAAGCATAATAATAATTACTATATTTCACACTTATATGGCATTTACCC
The DNA here is from genome assembly GCA_006408675.1 of Madoqua kirkii. Classification (NCBI taxonomy): domain Eukaryota; kingdom Metazoa; phylum Chordata; class Mammalia; order Artiodactyla; family Bovidae; genus Madoqua; species Madoqua kirkii. Next base: position 29,686 of record SJYC01018958.1, on the reverse strand, counting down.
TGTGCTATGGCCTGGCGTGCTGTGATTCATAGGGTCGCAAAGACTTGGATATGACTGAGGGACTGAACTGAAATGAACTGAGGGGCTTCCCAGGTGGTGCTAGCGGGTGCTAAAGAACCCCCTGCCAATGCAGGAGACAAAAGAGACATGGATTTGATCTTTGGGTCAGGAAGATATTCTGGAGGAGGGAAACCCACTCCAGTATTCTTGGCTGAAGAATCCCATGGACAAAGGTGCCTGGCAGGCTGCATAGTCCATTTGGTCGCAAAGAGCCAGACATGACTGAAGTGATGGCATGCACCACTTTTTGATCTTTGAGGGCTGGCCTTAGTACTGTCATGGTGTCTCTGAGTGTGTCATTTAGCTTGCTGATGTATTAAACTGAGCCTATACTGAGAATCAAGGTCTCATCCCAGTTCATCTGCCTGCTATCTCATTTTTTCAAAGATTGTGCCCTGCCTCCTTCCTCATGTTTCACTAGTGTCTGATGAGGAGTCTGCTCTGAACCAAGAGAGGAGTGGTTTGGGGGCTTCTTCTGGGCTTCCTTGCTGGCTCAGAGGTTAGAGCATCTGCCTGCAATGTGGGAGACCTGGGTTTGATTCGTGGGTCGGGAAGATCCCCTGGAGAAAAAAAATGGCAACCCACTGCAGTATTCTTGCCTGTAGAATCCCATGGATGGAGGAGCCTTGTGGGCTACAGTCCACGGGGTCGCAAAGAGTCAGACACGCCTGAGTGACTAACCAAATTTTCTGAGACTTGCTAACTTTCAATTTCTCTAATTCTCAAAATAGGGCCTGGGGCTCTTGTATCACAGTACAGAGGATGCCTTACAACTCTAATACAAATCATTCTATGGTTTTAGTATAAAGACTGCTTTCTATAAATGATATGCTTCCTTCGGAGATGAAATAGTCTTTGATATTGATTAAATATTTTAAACCTTTAGATGGGTGGTTAATTAAAGAGGCTGTGCATCTTTTCATGTGTTTGTTAGCCATCTGTATGTCTTCTTTGGAGACATGTCTATTTAGTTCTTTGGTCCGTTTTTTGATTGGGTCATTTATTTTTCTGGAATTGAGCTGCATAAGTTGCTTGTATATTTTTGAGATGAGTTGTTTGTCAGTTGCTTCATTTGCTATTACTTTCTCCCATTCCGAAGGCTGTCATACATATGGAATTTAGAAAGATGGTAATGATAACCCTGTATGGAGACAGCAAAAGAGACATAGATGTAAAGAACAGACTTTTGGACTCTGTGGGAGAGGGGGAGGGTGGGATGATTTGGGAGAATGGCATTGAAACATGTATGCTATCATGTAAGAAAGGAATCTCTAGTCTAGGTTCGATACACGATACAGGATGCTTGGGGCTGGTGCACTGGGATGACCCAGAGAGATGATATGGGGAGGGTGGTGGGAGGGGGATTCAGGGTTGGGAACTCATGTACACCTGTGGTGGATTCATGTCAGTGTATGGCAAAACCAATACAGTATTGTAAAGTAAAAAAAATAAATAAAAAAGAGGCTGTGAAATAAATTAGTAGGGAATTGATGAGCCTGGCTGTCATGAAGCCTCCCAAAAGTTGGGTCCATGAGCTTCCATGACCAGGATGGATGACCCAGAGAGATGATATGGGGAGGGTGGTGGGAGGGGGATTCAGGGTTGGGAACTCATGTACACCTGTGGTGGATTCATGTCAGTGTATGGCAAAACCAATACAGTATTGTAAAGTAAAAAAAATAAATAAAAAAGAGGCTGTGAAATAAATTAGTAGGGAATTGATGAGCCTGGCTGTCATGAAGCCTCCCAAAAGTTGGGTCCATGAGCTTCCATGACCAGGACCCATGGATGTGAGCAGACAAAACATACAGAGGAGGTTCTCTCATGACTTCATGAAACATCTGTAGTGGGAGTCAAGACAAATATACTTTTAAATGTAATGGCTAGTACTTGTTAATTGCATAATTTCATTATATACAAAAGTAATTACATTTATGACTTTAAATCAATTGGGTTTAACAGGCAACCGTTGCTAACCTTCCTTCATTGATTATCCCCAGCACTTTTTCTCTTGAAGTTTTATAGGCAAATAACAGACGTCATGATATTTCCTATGTCAAACAAGGTTTGGAAAATATGTGTCTTACAAGTGGAAACTGTAGAAAAAGGAGGGGAATGTCTTGCCAGCAAGATAGGATTGAAGCTAGAAATAGGATGAATGTCTCATCTATGTTTGCTTAAGAGTTGAAATCAGCTCTGAGGAGGACTCAAATTGCCATAGATCAATTTGCCAAATCTCTTGGATCATAGAAAATGCAAGAGAATTAAAAAAAAATCTACTTCTGCTTTATTGACTACGCTAAAGCCTTTGTGTGGATCATAACAAACTGTGGAAAATTCTTAAAGAGTTGGGAATATCAGGCCACCTTACCTAAGAATCCTGTCAAGAAGCAACAGTTAGAACCGGACATGAACAATGGACCAGTCCAAAATATGGAAAGGAGTACGTCAAGGCTGAATGTTGTCGCCTTGCTTATTATTCTATGCAGAGCACATCACGGGCCACCCTGGGTGAGTTAAAGCTGGAATCAAGAATGCCTGGAGAAATATCAGTAACCTAAGATATGCAGATGCCACCATCATAATGGCAGAAAGCAAAGAGGAATTAAAGAATCTTCTGATAAGTGTGAAAGAGGACATTGAAAAAGCTGGCTTAAAACTCAACATTCAAAATACGAATATCATGACATCTTTCCCATCATTTCATGGCAAATAGATGGGGAAAAAATGAAAACAGTGACAGACTTTATCTTCTTGGGCTCCAAAATCATTGTGTGTGGTGACTGTAGCCATGAAATTAAAACACTCTTGCTCCATAGGAAAGCTATGACAAACCTGAGTAGTGTATTAAAAAGCAGAGACATCACTTTGGCAACAAAGGTCCATGTAGTCAAAGCCAAGGTTTTTCTAGAAGTCATGTACAAATGTGAGAGTTAGACTGTAAAGAAGGCTCAGTACCAAAGAAATAATGCTTTCAATCTGTGGTGCTGGAGAAGAGTCTTGAAAGTCCCTTGGACAGCAAGAAAATCAAGCTAGTCAATCCTAAAGGAAATCAACCCTGAATATTCTTTGAAAGGACTGATGCTGACACTGAAGCTCCAATACTTTGGCCACCTGATGCGAAGAGCCGACTTACTGGAAAAGACTCTGACGGTGGGAAAGACTGAGATCGGGGAAAAGAGGATGAGATGGTTGGATGGCAGCATCAAATCAGTGGACATGAGTCTGAGCAAACTCTGGCAGATAGTGAAGGATGGGGGAGCCTGGCGTGCTACAGTCCATGGGTTGAAAAGTTGGACATGACTGAATGACTGACAACAACAACAGCAACAACAATGACAACAACAAAAGAGTCAACCGATTTTCAAGTTTGTTTTAGAAAAGGCAGAGGAACCAGAGACCAAATTGCCAACATTCGCTGGATCATGGAAAAAGCAAGAGAGTTCCAGAAAAACATCTATTTCTGCTTTATTGACTATAACAAAGTCTTTGATTGTGTGGATCACAATAAACTGTGGAAAATTCTGAAAGAGATGGAAATACCAGACCACCTGACCCGCCTCTTCAAAAATCTGTGTGCAGACCAGGAAGCAACAGTTAGAACTGGACATGGAACAACAGACTGGTTCCAAATAGGAAAAGGAGTGCGTCAAGGCTGTATATTGTCACCCTGCTTATTTAACTTCTATGCAGAGTACATCATGAGAAATGCTGGACTGGAAGAAACACAAACTGGAATCAAGACTGCCGGGAGAAATATCAATAACCTCAGATATGCAGATGACATCACCCTTATGGCAGAAAGTGAAGAGGAAATTAAACCCTCTTGATGAAAGTGAAAGAGGAGAGCGAAAAAGTTGACTTCCAGTGGTCATGTATGGATGTCAGAGTTGGACTGTGAAGAAGGCTGAGCGCCGAAGGATTGATGCTTTTGAACTGTGGTGTTCGAGAAGACTCGAGAGTTCCTTGGACTGCAAGGAGATCCAACCAGTCCATTCTGAAGGAGATCATCCCTGGGATTTCTTTGGAAGGAATGAGGCTAAAGCTGAAACTCCAGTACTTTGGCCACCTCATGCGAAGAGTTGACTCATTGGAAAAGACTCTGATGTTGGGAGGGATTGGGGGCAGGAGGAGAAGGGGGCGAAAGAGGATGAGATGGCTGGATGGCATCATGGACTCGATGGACTTGAGTCTGAGTGAACTCCGAGAATGGTGATGAACAGGGAGGCCTGGTGTGCTGCGATTCGTGGGGTTGCAAAGAGTCAGACACGACTGAGCGACTGAACTGAACTGAATTGAATTCTTGCTGGTGCTTTGGGCTCACCCACTGGTGAATGTGAAGGTGAAGTCACTCAGTCGTGTCTGACTCTTTGTGACCCCGTGGACTGTAACCTTCTAGGCTTCTCCGTCCATGGGATTCTCCAGACAAGAATACTGGAGTGGATTGCCATTTCCTTCTCCAGGGGATCTTCCCGACCCAGGGATCGAACCCGGGTCTCCCGCATTGGAGGCAGACGCTTTAACTTCTGAGCCACCAAGGAAGCCCTGGAACTACGAAATATCACCTATGGGCTTCAGTGTGCATGTAGTACACAAATTCATCACTGAGATTTACCTGACGAGGTAGTGAATTAATGGGCAACATCTTCCTTTAGAAAATACAGGTAAACCCCACCAAAACATGTCAACTTTTATGCTAAATAACAGTAACAGTCAGATCCATTGTAATAGCTAAGAAAAGAATATCAAATCCTGGGAATAATATGGAATAACTTAAGTTCTTACACTGGTGATAAATTAATTTAAACACACAGCTTTTTCATGAACCAGCCATTTTGCCTTCCAGTTTTTATCCAAGGGAAAAAAATAGGTCCACAAAATTGTGTGACTGAATGTTTACAGTAGCTTTTAAAATTCCTTCCTAAAGTGGAGACACATTGCATATCCAGCAACAGGAAAAGGTATAATACTGTATAGCTATATAAAGGTTTAAATTGGGAAACTCAGTTTTAAAATGTGTCAGTTTTATAATACAACAATTGGTTGAATGTCATGAAAATCATGAAGAGCAAAAGTGAGGTAGGGGGAGAAACTGTCCTGTTGAAAACAAGAACCTTAATCACATATTACAAACGGGATTCCACCTCTTCTTTCCCTGATCAGCTTCCAGAATCCTGACACCCATGCTTAATTCTGTCAGGCAGGAGACTACGGAACACTTGTATGGGCATTTGGAGACAACCAGGTCAAAGACCTCCAGCTGCGCATGCTTCCCATCAGTTAACACACTGAGGAGCACTGAAAGATCCAGGCTATCATCCAGGCACATAGAGTTCATAGTTAGCTGGTTCCTATCCTGCACACAGATGTGAATAAGCAGGGGAGGACATCTTCTGGTATGAAAGATGATATAAAAAATTGCAGAGTGGTCCCCTAAAGAACAGGAAAAAAAAAAAAAGAAAAAGAAAAACTCTTAGAAAAACACGATAAATTATCTATTAATGTATTTTAGAAAATAGGAAATATATTCTATCCCCTGAGCACTCTTGTGTTTATATGCTGCAAATATACATATGTATGTATGAGTACATATGAACATTTAGGTATATGTGGATACATAATATGCATGTGTATGTGGTTTCACAACAGCCAGAAAGTTCCACCAAGAGGCTTGTTATCTTCATTTGCAGCTCTACATACCTACACGGAATAGAAGGCTCCTGACTCACCTTGGATAATTTGAACAGAACCACTCGGATTTACAGAATACACTGAAAACGCACTCTCAGTACATATGTCATCATGCGTACCGCCATGACACATCAGGACAAAAGGTTTTATTGTCAACTATATATTCAGGGCAGTTTAGAAAATCCCCCTCTGCTCCCTTGTCTGTGACTAACATTCACATGCAGGGTCTTCATGTTAGAGCCCTGAAAGCTGGCCTTGCCCGCGTGGTCAACTGGGAATGATGAGTGAATTTTCCTGCATATCAGTTTACATCTCTATGATACGAGATTATAGCAGAAACTACCTTATTTTGTCCTCATGAGGACTGACTGAGATCCAAATAACGTATGCTTTTAATTTTTTTTTCTCATCTGAATGTTTGTGGCTAGTTGCTCGACAGGATTAAAAGACTCATGTGGCTTGCATGAGTTCTGACTTCCTGCCTAAAGAATACTGAATTCCAGCCTTGGGAAGTGGAAGGGAATGGATTTAATGGTTCATAGGCATATAGGGCTGGAAATTTCCCTCAGAAGCATAAGGGAAGGAAGGTGAGAACTCTTATCATCCAAAGATCACCTGACCGTGAGGGTTAGGATACACAGATGCAGACCAGAGTTCAAAACCCAATTGCAGGCTGAGTCTCAAGGTCAAACACTGGTTTGGACTCATTTGACAAGGGGCAAAGACAAGAACAGCACTTTCTGTACCACAGCTCTGTATGATGGTTCAGACCATTTTCCTCATTTCTCTCAGGGCTCTATGACTACCTGATATGTCCCTTCCCATGCTGTGAAAAGGGACTAGGATGGGGATTCTGCACAACTGAAGCACAAACATGTGGAGACAGAATCAAGGAAACCATTATTGCAGAAACTTGTTTCATTCTTAGAAAAACACGATAAATTATCTATTAATGTATTTTAGAAAATAGGAAATATATTCTATCCCCTGAGCACTCTTGTGTTTATATGCTGCAAATATACATATGTATGTATGAGTACATATGAACATTTAGGTATATGTGGATACATAATATGCATGTGTATGTGGTTTCACAACAGCCCAGAAAGTTCCACCAAGAGGCTTGTTATCTTCATTTGCAGCTCTACATACCTACACGGAATAGAAGGCTCCTGACTCACCTTGGATAATTTGAACAGAACCACTCGGATTTACAGAATACACTGAAAACGCACTCTCAGTACATATGTCATCATGCGTACCGCCATGACACATCAGGACAAAAGGTTTTATTGTCAACTATATATTCAGGGCAGTTTAGAAAATCCCCCTCTGCTCCCTTGTCTGTGACTAACATTCACATGCAGGGTCTTCATGTTAGAGCCCTGAAAGCTGGCCTTGCCCGCGTGGTCAACTGGGAATGATGAGTGAATTTTCCTGCATATCAGTTTACATCTCTATGATACGAGATTATAGCAGAAACTACCTTATTTTGTCCTCATGAGGACTGACTGAGATCCAAATAACGTATGCTTTTAATTTTTTTTTCTCATCTGAATGTTTGTGGCTAGTTGCTCGACAGGATTAAAAGACTCATGTGGCTTGCATGAGTTCTGACTTCCTGCCTAAAGAATACTGAATTCCAGCCTTGGGAAGTGGAAGGGAATGGATTTAATGGTTCATAGGCATATAGGGCTGGAAATTTCCCTCAGAAGCATAAGGGAAGGAAGGTGAGAACTCTTATCATCCAAAGATCACCTGACCGTGAGGGTTAGGATACACAGATGCAGACCAGAGTTCAAAACCCAATTGCAGGCTGAGTCTCAAGGTCAAACACTGGTTTGGACTCATTTGACAAGGGGCAAAGACAAGAACAGCACTTTCTGTACCACAGCTCTGTATGATGGTTCAGACCATTTTCCTCATTTCTCTCAGGGCTCTATGACTACCTGATATGTCCCTTCCCATGCTGTGAAAAGGGACTAGGATGGGGATTCTGCACAACTGAAGCACAAACATGTGGAGACAGAATCAAGGAAACCATTATTGCAGAAACTTGTTTCAGTGTTGATACCTGGAAACCCAAATTGGCCTCTGAGCACAAACAGGCCCACAGAGTTCACCTCATGAAATTAACCCGGCCCTTGGACTAATTCTGTCAAAGTAACTTTACTCCCTGATGACCCTTCAAGCTGATAGCTACATCTGTAATCACTTCCTAATCCCCAAGGCCCTTGTATCACTCTTTACATTGGTATTTCTGCTCTGGTGCCATGGGACCTGGTGTAGTCTCCTCTAAACAATCTCCTCTCAATTTCGCATCCAGCTACACTCCTCTGCCTTCAGCTCCATTTCACTAGAAAACACCCTCTCTGATGCAGATGGTCAGGTAGGAACTATTGACTTCATCCCAACTCTTCTCTTTCATAAGAACCACAGGCATCATCATAGCTCATGTTCTCTGCCTGCAGGATCTATCCTGGATCTGATTCTATCTCTCCATCTCCCCTTCATTTCTCCCCTTGGTCCAGCCATCACTGTACTCAGCTGCAGATCACTGTCACAGAATCCCATTGGGTTAAGCCTTTTTCAAAATGGCAGCCAATGTTCTTTAAAAGGAAATCAAACTTTTTACTGTGGTGTCAGCTCCCTCCATTTTCTGACACTGGTGACCTTTTACTCCCATTTCTGCCATCCCCTCACTGCATTCTGACCACCTTGCATTTTGGCTGGTCCTCACACCCACCATGATCCTGCCTCTTTCAGAGGTATCACTTGTAACTGTCCCTTCAGATTACAAAGCTTCTACCCAGGTGTACTCAAATTTCAAGTGGCCCTTCTTCGGAGCAGCCTTCCAGGACCACTTCTACCAAGACCACCCCTCCATTCCACTGCTTCCACTTTCCCTGTTCATATTTCTTCAGAAAACCTATCACATCCCAACATGAGAGGGTAACAGGCAGGAAGGCCAAGGGTCTCCAAAAGGAGGAAATAGCCTGCAAGTGTCAGACATTTTTATCTCTCTTAAGCGGCAGGAGAAAACAAACTAGGGATATTTTTTCCTTCTCTATACAAATTTAAAAGGAGGTTTCTCTTAAAATACTGTGTTGCCATAATCACACCCGGTTTCACCTAAAGGTAACTGTTCTCAAACCTAGAAATAACCAATGCCTTTTTCTTATGGAAATGTTTATCTTAAGCTGTGCTAATGTACTATGCATTTACCCCAAACTCTGTCTTCAAGTCGGTTCCGCCTCTTTGGCTCAGAACCTACTTGACAAACCAGTATGTTATACTCAGATATTGTTCCTCTAGTCTATGTAAATAAAACTATTTGTATGGTGATTTGCCCTTCTTCAAGTATCAAGTTAATCATCTTATGGCCCAGCATGACCCATTTGGTACCAAGATTATCCCCAAATACATCTTATGGGTATTGGTGCCATTCTGAGTTTTAGGACATTCCTTTCTTTCATTAACAGACTGCTAGTGACTATATAACACCCAGCTGAAGACTAGCAGGGAGGTACTCTTTCTGCCTCCTTCTGATGCCTATGTCAGAAGCTTTCTTTATCTCATTTATACTTTAATAAAACTTTATTACACAAAAGCTCTGAGTGATCAAGCCTCATTTCTGGCCCCAGATTGAATTCTTTTCCTCCAGGGGCTAAGAATCCTGGCATCTTTGTGTGATTCAACCACCTTTCAAACATAAGCCATATCTTCAGTTTAATTTTCATGTCTAAAATCTTTCTCTTCCAACCTTACCCCCCAGTAAAAAGACATGGACTTTCTTTACGGTTTTTATTAATCTACTCCAATCCAAGCACACTTTTTCCAATCAGTTGTGAGGAATTACCATTACCATGTCTTGATGCTCTGTCATTTACTCATGTGAATCCCTCTAATTATAAAAATGTTATGTGTTGCTTTCCTTACACCATGATAAAAACCAGTTTGTGCTCATTGTCTCCTGGGGTCCAGCCCTGGTTGGATCCAGGGTATCCCCCGAAGTGCGGATGGTGAGACGAAAGAGATATATAGATGTAGAGAGAGATAAGGAAAGAACTGGAAGTTAAGAGAACAGAGGAGAGAAAGAGGCTTATATTCCTTGGTTTACACAGAAAGTCAATAAAGTCTCGAGACAAGAGACTTGCACCAGTTACATAGGTTGTAGGTGCCCCCCCCAGTCTCCCGAAAGAGTGAAGACGCAGGGCAGCTTCCTGTTCAGGCCTTAGAAATCCAGGCAAATAAGTAAACGCGGCGGACCTCTGTGCTCCAGATGGGAATTAGCCTGAAAAGGAGAGTAAGAAAGAATAGACGACACGGGGGAACCAGGCTTTCATGGAACTCGTCTTAGTCCTGGTCCGCCTCTTTATTTTTCAGGGAAGCTTTTATACTTTAAGTTGTACATAGAGATAAATGTAAGAAGCAGAGTCACGCAGGGTCAGCTGCTCTGATCCTTATCTAAAGACAGAGTGTTCTTTGCATAGCTTTGTTCTTGCAAGGGTCCTACATTTGTTTACAATATCTTCTGGTCTGGAGACCGATTAACATTTTATGGCACCATCTTTCTTTCTATTGATAAAGGTTATCAATTAGAAAACTTGCTTTCCCTTAGGATCTGCTTAGTCTTAAGATAGTGATAAAGTTACATTCTTACATAGCAAGGATACAACAATATATAACAAAGAAAGAGGAGTACAGTGATTTATAACAAAGAGAAAATTCATTAACTCAAAAGTCTAGTATTGCTAACATCAAAATTACTGTATTTCTTTTTCTACATTCCAATTACATTGATTAACATACTCCCAGGTGCCTGAGGATATGGGAGGCCTGGCGGCAATCATTAACTCAGCAATGAAACCCTTTACCAACATGATTTTTATCTTTAGAAAAGCCCTATGCTAACTAAGACTTTCAAAATACTCCAAACTCTCTGTGCTGTTTATGGTTGAGAAGTTATAAACAATCATGTGCCATAGTAGCAAGAGTGTGGATAATCCTGTCACACAAGCTAGACTGCCAGCAGAGAGGTTTGAGCTGAGACACTCCTTTTATTTGCATGAGACTATTAACTGGAGCTCTAAGTTAATTTTCCAGAGAAAGGTGGTCGGGGATAGCCCCTGTTAATGTCAGAAGAGAGTAGTATAATAGACAGATATAGGTTTTGGGGGTAGATGCTCGAACAGATCTAAGGGACCCCTTGAGTCTTGATCCGCCTTGCCCCTCAGGCCTCTTCCTCATGACCTTTGCCATGGGTAGGATCTCCCGTGCTGGCCCCCGGCTTCTGTCTGATGATAGGACATCATTTGTGAATAAAGATGCTAACTATGGAGCTTGGACTTAATTATGTGAGGAAAAAAACCCTTGAGGATTCCCTAGCTTTCTAATGAGATGTAAGTGCATGATAGGGAGTGAACGATAAGGAGTAGCAACTGGCAATTCCCATAGATTGTTCAAAAAACTCATACTAACACTCTTGCAATGAAAGGAAACAATCTCCATCTAATTTTTCAAATGTAGCCATTGTTAAATTGAAATGTAAATATTAAGTGATAAAAATTTCTTTCTATGTGGTCTATGTAAGAGCCTCTCAAAGAGGGATTATCACTTTTTAATAACAAAAAGGCAGACAAGGTCCTTTGAATTAAACTTATAACTGTTGGGAATTTAGCTCTATAAGTATTGATATTGCCAGCTAAAAGTCAATATTGATGAGCTATATGTATTTTCACATTAAAGTGCAATATTTACACAGAAAATATTATATATATTATATATATCCTACAAGATTGATATAGATAACCAAAACTATCAAGAATTGTGACTTAATGAAGATTCAAACTGAGTAAAAGATTAGTCTATAAAGTACTTTTATTTCACTATAATAAGAGGTAATCCAAGCATTCTGTAAATGGAGAAAGTCCCACATATTTTGGCATGTCCTAGGAATTCCAATATATTTAGATGAAAGAAGTTAACCATGAAGGAGCTCACCACTGTGTTCAGCATATATAGTTTGAGGAACTGCAGCCCAAGGAGGAGGCTCTCATGCATCCACTGATCTGAGTGTAGCTCCTGTGGAACGTGACGGAGGTTGGTGAATGCAGCCTGGCATGTTGGGAGGCCTGAGAGGAGGGTAGGGAACAGCACAGTTGATACTCAGGCCCACTCCTAGGGAAGAGACCATCAGGGCTTGGCGCTGGCCTCCTGGCTGGTTTGGAAAAGGCCTTGGGATCTGGTGGTTCTCATGACCTCTTCCAGGGACTTGAGGATTTTTAGCATCTCCTCCATCTCCTCTTCTTGTTTAGACTGCACGAATCTCTCTTTGATCAGTTCTTGAACCAGAGAATTGAATTCCTGCCTCAAAATAAAGTTGACCCTTCTCAATTTTCTGTAACTGTCGGTAAGACTGAGTACATTTATAGACTCAGTCTCTAGCTTGGCATTCTCTAAAGATGTCTCCATCTCTGCATACTCACTTTTGGCAGCACAGTACTTGTCAATGATTTGGCATTTCTCATCAATCTGTGCAGCCAGTTTTTCTGCGAGCTGCTTTTCATGTCTTACATACAGTCGACTTCTAACAGACTGAACAAGTCTGAATGTAAATAAGAGACCCACCAATAAGCTGACGACAGGCAGATACACCACTGTGTCCCACTGGAGGCTCTGGAAAGTGAACTGCGAACTCTGGCCATTTGACAGCGGCAACATCACCATCTCACTCATCTTCCCAAGGATCAGCCCAAAGCAGGCTTCAAGGAGGATGGCAGCCCCTCCCATGGCACTCACCATGGTGCCCAGTTACCATGGGACACAGAAAACCCAACATTCCACTTGGAACCCAACCAGCAACCAGCATCCTGGAATGGACAGTATTTAGGGGAACTAGAGGTCACAGGGAGATCTGTAAATAAAATGTGATTCTGTTATTTTCTAATGGCAATTTTTCTTTACCTCTTTCTTGCAGTGCTTATATCAACATATAATGGCAATATAGTGAAATGTGTCAGTCTTTACAGCTTCACAAATCTTTAAAATTCATAAGTTCTACAGTATCTAAAAGTTCAATGTATCAACATAAATATCAGTCATATCCACTGGAACAGAAAAGACCTCTCTGTCACATTTCAGTTGAAATACATCCACTTTAAGGCCATGCTGTCTCAGTTTCAGTTTTTCCAAGCATCGATCAGTTTGGCAGTAGTTGAACTTAACAAACAGGCAATAAGTCACAATGTACACTTTGAGGTTTGTGTCTTTTGCTTCAAGTAAGGCTTCCCCCCGCCCCACCCCCCCCCAAGAGTCACATAGTTTTGTTTGAGAAAGCAGTTCTTTCTGTTTTTAGGGCTGAATAACTTTTCCTTGTAAGAGTATATCACAAAATCTTCATCTATTATCTTAATAATAGATGTTTTGACTAGTTGAAATGTGGGGAATTAGGCTTCCCCCCCCCACCCCCCCCCAAGAGTCACATAGTTTTGTTTGAGAAAGCAGTTCTTTCTGTTTTTAGGGCTGAATAACTTTTCCTTGTAAGAGTATATCACAAAATCTTCATCTATTATCTTAATAATAGATGTTTTGACTAGTTGAAATGTGGGGAATTGTGAATAGTTTTTTTTTTTTTTCTATTTATGCACGTATCTTTTTTCTAAATATGTTTTTATTTCCCCTGGGTAAAGAATAGTTGGGAGTAGCACTATTTAGTAGATAAGTGCTAAAGAAATATACTCTTTTATTATGCAGGTGATTTCTTGAGGTATAATTTACATGCCATAGAGTCACTCATTAAATACACAATTCTTTGATTTTTGTGTCAAAGCACAGAGCTGTGTCTCCATCACAATCCCACTTTGGAACAGTCATATCATGGTAAAAAGATTCTCAATCCTCAGAATCTCAATCTAGAGCTTACACAAATTCTTTTTCTGACATTTCCAATAAAAGTTATTGCAATGCCTCCATTGCAGGGGGCATGGGTTCGATCTCTGGTTGGGGAAAATATCCTGCATGCTGCACAGCTCAGCCAAAGTTTATAAATGAAAATGAGTTTTAAAAAACAAAAATAGCATTGCCATATGATCCAGCAGTCCTACTGCAGTACATGTACCCAGACAGGTGTATAATTCAAAAAGATATATGTCCTATGTTCATAGCAGCAGTGTTTATAATAGCCAAGGCATGGAAGCAACCTAAATGTCCATCAACAAACTAATGGATAAAGACAATGTGATGTAGATATACAACCATAAAAAAGAACAAAGTAATGGCATTTGCAGCAACATGGATGAACCTAGAGATTATCACAATAAGCAAAGTAGGCCAGAAAGAGAATGAAATACCATATGATGTCACTTAAATGTGGAACCTAAAAGATGGAACAAATGAACTTATTTATGAAACAGATTCACAAAGACAACAAACTTGTGGTTGCCAAGCAGGATGGGATGTTGACGGAGAGAGGACTGGGAGTTTGGGAGTAGCAGATGCAAAGTATATATATCGAATGCATAAAGAACAAGGTCCTGTGGGGTGTAGTACAATATGTTTTATCTTGTAATAAAACATAATGAAAAAGAATATATATATGTATAACTTAATCACTTTGCTGTACTCCAGAAACTAACATACCATTGTAAATCAACAGCACATCAATTTAAAAAAACACACTTAGTCTTCATTTAAAATAATAAAGTTTCCTATAAGAATATTGAATAATTTCCTGTGCTATATAGTAGGTCCTGTTGGTTATCTATTTTATATATGGTGCTGTGTATATGTTAATTCCAGCTCCTAATTTATGTGTCTCCCCATCCCCTCTATCCCCATTGTTAACCATATTTGGTTTCCATGTCTGAGAGTCTATTTCAGTTTTGTAAATAAGTTTATGTGTATCACTATTTTAGATTCCACATATAAGTGATTTATACTATTTGTCTTTCTACATCTGACTTATTTCATTCTATGTGATAACCTACCCCCATTCATACTGCTGCAAATGGCATTATTTCTTTCTTTTCTTATGGCTGGTAACATTCCATTATATATCACATCTTCTTTATCTGTTCAGCTGTCAATGGACATTTAGGTTGCTTTTGCAAAGGACACTGGGGTGCACGTATCTTTTGATGTATTCTCTGAATCTCTGTCCAGGATTGTATTGCAGGAAAATACATTAACTTTACTGTTAGATTTTTAAGGAATCTCCATGGTACATACTTGTTGTTCAGTAGCTCAGATGTGTCTGACTCTTTTTGTCTCCATGGACTGCAGCAGGCCAGGCTGCAGCCTTTCACTGTCTTTCACTATTTCCTAGAGCTTGCTCAGATTATTACTTCTTGACCTATATACAGGTTTTGCAGGAGGCAGGTAAGGTCGTCTGGTATTCCCATCCTTTTAGGAATTTTCCACAGTTTGTTGTGATCCACACAGTACTACAAGATTAAATTTACTTTCTCACATACTGAGTGAAGCACTTTAACAGCACTATCTTTAAGGTTTTCAAATAGCTGAGGTGGAATTCCATCACCTCCACTAGCTTTGTTCATAGTGATGCTTCTGAAGACCCACTTGGCTTTACACCAATGATCACCTGAATTAAATTCACCCATTCCCATCCATTTTAGTTCACTGATTCCTAAAATGTCGATGTTCATTCTTGCCATCATCTCATGTTTGACCACTTCCAATTTACCTTGATTCATGGATCTAACATTCCAGGTTCCTAAGCAATATTGTTCTTTACAGATTTGAGTTTTACTTTCACCACAAGACTCACCCTCAATTGGGCAGCGTTTTTGCTTTGGCTCAGCCTCTTCATTCCTTCTGGAGCTATTTCTCCACTCTTTTCCAGTAGCATATTGGGCCCCTATTGACCTGGGTGGTTCATTTTTCAGTGTCATGTCTTTTTGCCTTTTCATACTGTTCATGGGGTTTCAAGACAAGAATGTTGAAGTGGTTTGCCATTCCCTTCTTCAACGGACCGTGTTTTGTCAGATCTCTCCACCTTGACCCATCCATCTTGGGTGGCCCTACATGTCATGGTTCATAGTTTCATTAAGTTACACAAAGCTGTGATCCACGTGATCATTTTGTTTAGAATTAAGACCAATCATTCTCAAACTCTTCCAAAAAATTGAAATGGCAGAAACACTTCTAAAATCATTTTATGAGACTGCCATTATACTAATGCTAGAGCCATACAAAGGCACTAGAAGAAAACTATAAGCATATATCACTGATGAGTAGCAATTCAAGGATCTTCAACAAAATACAAGAAAACTGAACTCAACATCACTTAAAAAGGACCATGTGCCAGTATTGAGTGGGATTTATCTCTGAAACACAAGAATTATTTTTGTTACATTTCATTTTTTATTGCAAAATACTTGATATTCCCAACTTCAAATTAACTGAAAAAATTTGAAACATTTTAACAATGTCTTAAATTTGAATCCCAGCCAACTAAATATACCATATGTAATACTATGCCTAAGTTTATGTTAATAAATGCATATGGTATGAGATACAGTATTGAGTCATATCGTTAGGGCTAGAGTGAAAGTTAGGGTTGGCACAATGAATACAGACATGGATGATAGTGGTTGTAGAGGTTTTTACTAAATAGTTTGATCTCATAGGGGATATGTTGTAACATCAGGTCCTTTAAAGAACTGGATATAACCTAACACTTTGGGTCAATTAGGCTAAGGAATGCTGTGACAATGCGGACAAAATGGAAGAAAATTGGTTATGAACAGTCTGTTAGGGAGAAGAATTGATCTTCTGGTAATAAAGGTTCAAGTTTCATGCAGTTACTGGTCTCTGCCACTCCAACAAACCCTGTTCTTTGGCAGGACAATATAAAAATTAGTTAGATTAAGATTATACATTATAACACTGTTAGGTTGAAGGCACTTTTGTAAAGGAGGTCATATTTCTCTTGCCTTTTCCTACTAGAAGAAATGGAGAATTGATAGAAATTGATCTGCATTGCTTTGGTCTGAACTTGAATCATACTGGACTCTAATTGCTGTACAAATAAACCATTAAGAGTGGCTGTACCACTGAGATGTCTTGATCCAACTTCAAGGTCATAAACTCTTTTACTGATATAAACTCTAGGTAGGATTGAACTTTTTTACTGATATAAACTCTAGGTGGATGTATATATTTCAGTGCTACTCTCTCAATTTGTTCCACCATCTCCTTCCCCAACTCCATCAAGTCTGTGCTGCATCTCTACTCCTGCCCTGCAAATAGGTTCAGCAATACCATTCTAGATTCCATTTATATGTGTTCAGTTCAGTTCAGTCACTCAGTCGTGTCTGACTCTGCAACTCCATGAATCATAGCACGCCAGGCCTCCCTGTCCATCACCAACTCCTGGAGTTCATTGAGATTCATATCCATCGAGTTAGTGATGCCATCCAACCATCTCATCCACTGCCGGCCCCTTCTCCTCCTGCCCCCAATCCCTCCCAGCATCAGAGTCTTTTCCAATGAGTCAACTCTTCCCATGAGGTGGCCAAAGTACTGGAGTTTCAGCTTTAGCATCATTCCTTCCAAAAAATCCCAGGGTTGATCTTCAGAATGGACTGGTTGGATCTCCTTGCCGTCCAAGGGACTCTCAAGAGTCTTCTCCAACACCACACTTCAAAAGCATCAATTCTTCGGCACTCAGCTTTCTTCACAGTCCAACTCTCACATCCATACATGACCATTGGAAAAAGCATAGACTTGACTAGATGGACCTTTGTTGGCAAAGTAATGTCTCTGCTTTTCAATATGCTATGTAGGTTGATTATAATTTTTCTTCCAAAGAGTAAGCGTCTTCTAATTTCATGGCTGCAGCCACCATTGCAGTGATTTTTGGAGCCCCCCAAAGTAAAATCTGACACTGTTTCCACTGTTTCCTCATCTATTTCCCATGAAGTCATATATGTGTTAGTATATATTTATTTTTCCCTTTCTGACTTACTTCATTCTGTATAACAAGCTTTAAAGTCATCCACCTCACTTCGAATGACTCAAAAATCTTTCTTTTGGTGGGTAATATTCCATTGTATATATGTACCACAACTGGTACATTCATTCATCTGTCAAGAGACATCCATGTCCTGGCTATTATAAGTAGTGAGGAATGAACATTGGAGTACTTCTGTCTTTTTCAATTATAGTTTTCTCAGAGTATGTGCCCAGTAGTGGGATTGTTAGGTCATATGCTTTTAATAGTTTTATTCTTTAAAGGAATCTTCATACTACTTTCCATAATGACTGTATCCATTTATATTCCAACCAGGAATGCAAGAGAGTTCCCTTTCTCCGCATTTTCTTCAGCACGTATTGTTTTTAGATTTTTTGATTATGGCCATTCTAACCAGTGTAGTTTTGATTTGTACCTTTTCATGCCTTTGTTGGCTATCTGTATGTCTTCTTTGGAAAGAAATGTCTTTAACTCTTCTGGCTATTTTTTGATTAGGTTGTCTTAAAAAAAATACACTGAGCTTCTTTTATATTTCAGAGATTAAACCTTTGTAAGTTGCTTCATTTGCAAATATTCTTTCCCATTCTGAGGGCTGTCTTTTCATCTTCCTTACAGTTTCCTTCACTGTGCAAAAGCTTTTATGTTCTTTTAATTTTTAATTAATTTATCTTATACTGAAGGACAATTGCTTTATAGAATTTTGCTGTTTTCTGTCAAACCTCAACATGAATCAGGCATAGCATATACATATATCCTCTCCCTTTTGAAACTGCCTCCCATCTCCCTCCCCATCCCATTACTCTAGGTTGATACAGAGCCCGTTTGAGCTTATTGCATCATACAGCAAATTCCCATTGGCTATCTATTTTACATATGGTAACGTAAGTTTCCATGTTACTCTTTCCATACAGCTCACCCTCTCCTCCCCTCTCCCCATGTCCATAAGTTTATTCTCTATGTCTGTTTCTCCATTTTTGCCCTGTAAATAAATTCTTCAATACCATTCTTCTAAATTCCATATATATGTGTTAGAATAGGGTGTTAATCTTTCTGACTCACTCCACTCAGTATAATACATTCTAGATGCATGCACCTCATTAGAACTGACTCAGATGCATTCCTTTTTATGGCTGAGTAATATACCATTGTGTATACCACAACTTCTTTATCCATTCACCTGTCAATGGGCATCTAGGTTGCGTCCATGTTCTAGCTATTGTAAATAGTGCTGCAATGAACAATGGGACACATATGTCTTTTTCAATTTTGGCTTCCTCAGGGTATATGCCTAGGAGTGGGATTGCTGGGTCATATAGTTGTTTTATTCCTAGTTTTTCAAGGAATCTCCATACCATTTTCCATAGTGGCTGTATCAATTTATATTCCCAACAACAGTGCAAGAGTGTTCCCTTTTCTCCACACTCTTTTCAGCACTTATTATTTGAAGAGTTTCTGATAAGGGTCATTCTGACCAGTGTGAGGTGATATCTCATTTAAGTTTTGGTTTGCATTTCTCTAATAATGAGTGATATTTAGCATCTTTTCATGTGTTTGTTAGCCATCTGTAGGTCTTCTTTGGAGAAATATCTGTTTAGGTCTTTTTCCCACTTTTTGACTGGGTTGTTTGTTTTTCTGGCATTGAGTTGTATGAACTGCTTGTATATTTTGGAAATTAATCCTTTGTCAATTGTTTCATTTGCTTTTATTTTCTCCCATTCTGAGAGTTGTCTTTTCACCTTGCATATAGTTTCCTTTGCTGTGAAAAATCTTTTAAGTTTAATCAGGTCCCACTTGTTTACTTTTTTTATTTCTGTTACTCTAGGAGGTGGATCATAGAGCATCTTGCTTTGATTTATGTCATCGAGTGCTCTGCTTGTTTTCCTCTAAAAGTTTTATAGTTTCTGGTCTTACATTTGGGTCTTTAATCCATTTTGAGTTTATCTTTGTGCATGGTGTTGGGCAATGACAACCCACTCCAGTACTCTTGCCTGGAAAATCCCATGGATGGAGGAACCTGGGTGGCTGCAGTCTATGGGGTCACACAGAGTCAGACACGACTGAAGTAACTTAGCAGCATGGTGTTAGGAAGTGTTCTAATTTTGTTCTTTCATATGTAGCTGTCCAGTTTTCCCAGCACCATTTATTGAAGAAGCTGTCTTTGTTCCACTGTATTCTTGCCTCCTCTGTCTAAATAAGGTACTCATAGGTGCATGGGTTTATTTCTTGCATGGCTTTCTATCTTGTTCCATTGGTCTATATTTCTTTGTTTGTGCCAGTACCATACTGTCTTGATGACTATAGCTTTGTAGTATAACCTGAAGTCAAGAAGCTTGATTCCTTCACCTCCATTCTTCTTTCTCAAGACTGCTTTGGTTATTCAGGGTCTTTTGTGTTTCCATATGATTTGTGAAACTTTCTGTTCTAGTTCTGTGACAAATGCCATTGGTACTGTGATAGGGATCACATTGAATAGATAGATGGTGTTTAGTAGTATAGTCATTTTCACAATATTGATTCTTCCTGCCCAGGAACATGGAATATCTCTCCATCTGTTTATGTTGCCTTTGATTTCTTTCAGTAATGTCTTATAATTTTCTCTATAAAGTTCTTTTGCCTCCTTAAGTAAGTTTATTCCTAGATGTTTAACTCATTTTGTTGCAGTGATGAATGGGGTTGATTCCTTAATTGCTCTGATTTTTCATTTTTAACATATAGAAATGCAAAAGAGATTTCTGTGTATTGATTTTGTATCCTGCAACTTTGCTAAATTCACTGATTAGCCCTCATAATTTTCTGATACTATCTTTAGGGTTTTCTATGTACAGTATCATGTCATGTGCAAACAGTGAGAGATTTACTTCTTTTCCAATCTGGATTCCTTTTATTTCTTTTTCTTCTCTGATTGCTGTAGCTAGGACTTCCAGAACTCTCTTGAATATCAGTGGTGAAAGTGGACACCCTTGTCTTGTTCCTGATCTAGGAGAGATGCTTTCAGTTTTTCACCATTGAGAATAACGTTTGCTGTAGGCTTATCATATATGGTCTTTAGTATGTTGAGGTAGGTTCCTTCTATGCCTGCTTTCTGGAGAGCTTTACTCATATATGGGTGTGAAATTTTGTCAAAGGCTTTTCTGCATCTATTGAGGTGATCATATGGTTTTTGTCTTTCAATTTGTCAGTATGGGTTATCACATTGATTGATTTCCATATATTGAAGAATCCTTGCATCCCTGGAATAAACACAATTTGATCATGGTGTATAAGCTTTTCAATGTGTTCCTGAATTCTATTTGCTAAAATTTTGTTGAGGATTTTTGCATCTATGTTCATCAGTGATATTGGCCTATAGTTTTCTTTTCCTGTGTTGTCTTTGTCTGGTTTTGGTATAAGGGTGATGGTGGCCTCATGGAATGAATTGGGAAGTGTTCCTTCCTCTGCAATATTTTGAAAGAGTTTTAGAATGATTGACATTATCTCTCCTTTAAATGTTTGATAGAATTCTCCTGTGAAGCCATCTGGTCCTGGGCTTTTGTTTTATGGGAGATTTTTATTCACAGCTTCAATTTTAGTGCTTGTAATTGGGCTCTTCATAATTTCTATTTTTTCTTCTTTCAGTCTTGGAAGATTGAACTTTTCTAAGAATCTGTCTGTCTCTCTAGGTTATCTATATTATTGCCATATAGTTATTCATAATACTCTCTTATAATCCTTTGTATTTCTACATTGTCTGTTGTAACCTCTCCTTTTTCATTTCTGATTTTTTTTTTTTTGATTCTTCTCTCTTTCTTTCTTGATGAGTCTGGCTAAAGGTTCATCAATTTTGTTTATCTTCTCAAAGAACCAGCTTTTAGTTTTATTAATCATTATTATTGTTTCCTTTACTTCTTTTTCATTTATTTCTGCTCAGATCTTTATAATTTCTTTCCTCCTACTAACTTTTTTTTTCTTCTTCTTCTTTTTCCAGTTATTTTATATGTAAATTTAAGTTGTCTACTGAATGCTTTTCTTGCTTGTTGAAGTAGGATTGTCTATTCTTCTCTCTTTCTTTCTTGATGAGTCTGGCTAAAGGTTCATCAATTTTGTTTATCTTCTCAAAGAACCAGCTTTTAGTTTTATTAATCATTATTATTGTTTCCTTTACTTCTTTTTCATTTATTTCTGCTCAGATCTTTATAATTTCTTTCCTCCTACTAACTTTTTTTTTCTTCTTCTTCTTTTTCCAGTTATTTTATATGTAAATTTAAGTTGTCTACTGAATGCTTTTCTTGCTTGTTGACGTAGGATTGTCTTGCTATAAACTTCCCTCTGAGAACTGCTTTTGCTGCATCCCATAGGTTTTGAGTTGTGTTTTCATTGTCACTTGTTTCTAGAATTTTTTTTAATTTCCCTTTTGATTTCTTCAGTAACCTGTTGGTTATTTAGAAATGTTTTGTTTAATCTCCATGTGTTTGTGTTTCTTACAGTTTCTTATATGTAATTCATATCTAGTCTCATAGCACTGAGGTCAGAGAATTTGCTTGATATTTCAATTTTCTTAAATTTACTGAGACTTGATTAGTGACCCAAGATGTGATCTATCCTGGAAATGTTCCATGTGCTCTTGAGAAGAAGGTGTATTCTTTTGCATTTCAATGGAATGTCCTGAAGATATCAATGAGATCCATCTTGTCTAATGTATCATGTAAGACTTGTATTTCCTTACCAATTTTCTGTTTTGATGATCTGTCCATTGGTGTGAGTGGGGTGTTAAAGTCTCCTACTATTATTGTGTTACTGTTAATTTCTCCTTTTGTGTTTGTTAGTGTTTGTCTTATGTATTGCAGTGCTCCTATGGTGGGTGCATAGATATTTATAATTGTTATGTCTTCCTCTTGGATTGATCTCTTAATCATTACATAGTGTCTTTATCTCTTGTAATATTTTTTATTTTAAGGTCTATTTTGTCTGATATGAGGATTGCTACTCCAGTGTTCTTTTGCTTCCCATTTACAAGAAATATACTTTTCCATCCTCTCAGTTTCAATCTATATGTGTCTTGATGTCTGAAGTGGGTTTCTTGTAGACAGCATATATATGGGTCTTGTTTTTGTATCCATTCAGCCACTCTGTGTCTTTTAGTGGGAGCATTTAATCCATTTACATTCATATAAATGTATGGCAAAACCAATACAGTATTGTAAAGCAAAATAAACTAAAAATTAAAATTAAAAAAAAAAAGTAGTTGTTGATATATATGTTCTTATTGCCATTTTCTAATTGCTTGGGGTCAATTTTATAGATCTTTTTTCTTCTTTTGTATTTCTTGGCTATGTAAGTCCCTTTAACATTTGTTATAAAGCTGGTTTGGTGATACTGAATTCTCTTAACTTTTGCTTATCTGAAAAGCTTTTTGTTTCTCCATCAATTTTGAATGAGATCCTTGCCAGGTACAGTAATCCTGGTTGTAGATTTTCCCCTTTCAATATTTTAAATATATCCTGCTGTTCCCTTCTGGCCTGCGGAGTTTCTGCTGAAAGATCAGCTGTTAAATGTATGAGGTTTCCCTTGTATGGTACTTGTTGCTTCTCCCTTGCTGCTTTTAATATTCTTTCTTTGTGTTTAGTCTTTGTTAGTTTGATTATTATGTGTCTTGGTGTGTTTCTCCTTGGGTTTATCCTGTATGGGACTCTTTGTGCCTCTTGGACTTGATTGGCTATTTCCTTTTTCATGTTGGGAAATTTTCAACTTTAATCCCTTCAAAAATTTTCTCATACACTTTCTTTCTCTCTTCTTCTTCTGAGACCCCTAAAATTTGAATGCTGGTGCATTTGATATTGTTCCTAAGGTCTCTGAGACTATCCTCAGTTTTTTCATTCTCTTTTCTTTATTCTGATATTTAGAAGTTATTTCCACCATTTTATCTTCCAGGTCACAGACTTATTCTTCTACTTCAGATATTCTGTTATTGATTACTTCTAGAAGTGGCAACCCACTCCAGTATTCTTGTCTGGAAAATCCCATGGACTGAGGAACCTAGTAGGCTACAGTCCATGGGATTGCAAAGAGTCAGACACGACTAAGCAACTTCACTTTCACTTTCAGAGTATTTTTAATTTCAGTAATTATGTCATTTGTCTGTATGCTTATTCTTTAATTCTTCTAGGTCTTTGTTAATTCATTCTTGTATTTTCTCCATTTCATTTTCAATGTTTTTGATCATGTTTACTATCATTATTCTGAATTCTTTTTCAGGTAATTTTCCTATTTCCTCTTCATTTATTTGGACTTCTGTGTTTCTAGTTTCTTCCTTCATTTATGCAGTATTTCCTTGCCTTTTCATTTTTTTTAAGTTATTGTGTTTGAGATCTCCTTTTCCTAGGTTTCAAGGAAAGTAGAATTCCTTTTTGAAAAAGGTTGAATTCTTACTTCCTTTTGGTGTTTACTTTCCTAAGGGTGGTTCCGTGATTTGTGTGAGCTTTGTATAGGGTGAGATTTGTGGTGAGTTTTTTTCTTTCTTTCTTTTTTTTGTCTGATAAGCAATGCTGAGTGAGGTGGTACTCCTGTATTCTGCTGATTGGGCTTGTATTTTTGTTCTGTTTGTTGTTTAAATGAGGCATACTGCACAGGGTGCTACTGGTGGCTGGATGATGCTGGGCTTTGTATTCAAGAGGTTTCCTTTGTGTGAGTTCTATTTGCTATTCCCTAGGGTTAGTTCTCTGGTAGTCTAGAGTCTTGGAGACAGTGCTCCCACTTAAAGGCTCAGGGTTAGATCTCTGATCAGGAACGAAGATTCAAGTGGTTTGTATGGCATTAATGGAGACTAAATAAATATTCAAAAATGATAAGTCAGAGATGAACCTGAGACCAATAACAGTTACAAAATCAGGCAAATGAACAAAGTGAAAACAGTCCAACAAATATAAAGTATAGTAGATTGATCCAATGAACAAAGGAAATAAAACTTATATTTACCAGTTAAGAACAAAACTAACTTAAGCACAAATTGAGAAACAAAACTAAAGTAAGGTGCTAAGTGGGGAATAAAGCAATTAAAACAAGACTAACAAATATAGAAAGGCTTAGATCTGATAGGTAGAGTGCCTGATGAACTATGGAATGAGGTTCGTGACACTGTATAGAAGACAAGAATCAAGACCATCCCCATGGAAAAGAAATGCAAAAAAGCAAAATGGCTGTCTGGGGAGACCTTACAAATAGCTGTGAAAAGAAGACAGGTGAAAAGCAAAGGAAGGAGAAAAGGAAAGATATAAACATCTGAATGCAGAGTTCCAAAGAATAGCAAGAAGAGATAAGGAAGCCTTCTTCAGTGATCAATGCAAAGAAATAGAGGAAAATAAAACAATGGGAAAGACTAGAGACCTCTTTAAGAAAATTAGAGATACCAAGGGAACATTTCATGCAAAGATGGGCTTGATAAAAGACAGAAATGGTCTGGACCTAACAGAAGCAGAAGATATTAAGAAGAGGTGGCAAGAATACATGGAAGAACTGTGCAAAAAAGATCTTCACGACCAAGATAATCACGATGGTGTGATCACTCATCTAGAGCCAGACATCTTGGAATGTGAAGTAAAGTGGGCCTTAGAAAGCGTTACGATGAACAAAGCTAGTGGAGGTGATGGAATTTCAGTTGAGCTCTTTCAGAGCCTGAAAGATGATGCTGTGAAAGTGCTGCACTCATTATGCCAGCACATTTGGAAAACTCAGCAGTGGCCACAGGACTGGAAAAGGTCAGTTTTCATTCCAATTCCAAAGAAAGGCAATGCCAAAGAATGCTCAAACTACCGCACAATTGCACTCATCTCACATGCTAGTAAAGTAATGCTCAATATTCTCCAAGCCAGGCTTCAGCAATACGTGAACCGTGAACTTCCTGATGTTCAAGCTGGTTTTAGAAAAGGCAGAGGAACCAGAGAGCAAATTGCCAACATCTGCTGGATCACGGGAAAAGCAAGAGAGTTCCAGAAAAACATCTATTTCTGCTTTCTTAACTATGCCAAAGCCTTTGACTGTGTAGATCACAATAAACTGTGGAAAATTCTGAAAGAGATGGGAATACCAGACCACCCGACCTGCCTCTTGAGAAATCTGTATGCAGGTCAGGAAGCAACAGTTAGAACTGGACATAGAACAACAGACTGGTTCCAAATAGGAAAAGGAGTACATCAAGGCTATAAATTGCCACCCTGCTTATTTAACTTCTATGCAGAGTACATCATGAGAAACGCTGGACTGGAAGAAATACAAGCTGGAATCAAGATTGCCGGGAGAAATATCAATAACCTCAGATATGCAGATGACACCACCCTTATGGCAGAAAGTGAAGAGGAAGTAAAAACCTCTTGATAAAAATGAAAGAGGAGAGTGAAAAAGTTGGCTTAAAGCTCAACATTCAGAGAACGAAGATCATGGCATCCGGTCCCATCACTTCATGGGAAATAGATGGCGAGACAGTGGAAACAGCATCAGACTTTATTTTTTGGGGCTCCAAAATCACTGTAGATCGTGACTGCAGCCATGAAATTAAAAGACGCTTAGTCCTTGGAAGAAAAGTTATGACCAACCTAGATAGCATATTCAAAAGCAGACACATTACTTGCCAATAAAGGTCCTTCTAGTCAAGGCTATGGTTTTTCCAGTGGTCATGTATGGATGTGAGAGTTGGACTGTGAAGAAGGCTGAGTGCCGAAGAATTGATGCATTTGAACTGTGGTGTTGGAGAAGACTCTTGAGAGTCCCTTGGACTGCAAGGAGATCCAACCAGTCCATTCTGAAGGAGATCAGCCCTGGGATTTCTTTGGAAGGAATGATGTTAAAGCTGAAACTCCAGTACTTTGGCCACCTCATGGGAAGAGTTGACTCATTGGAAAAGACTCTGATGCTGGGAGGGATTGGGGGCAGGAGGAGAAGGGGCCAACCGAGGATGAGATGGCTGGATAGCATCACGGACTTGATGGAGGTAAGTCTGAGTGAACTCCGAGAGATGGTGATGGACAGGGAGGCCTGGAGTGCTGCGATTCATGGGGTCGCAAAGAGTCGGACATGACTGAGCGACTGAACTGAACTGAACTGAACAAATATATTGAGAGGAAAGAAAAGAAAGAAAGAACAGATATGCAAAGTTAAATAGAGGTAAATGAAGAAGATTTATATACATTAAAGATTAACTGCAAGGAGAAAAGAACAGTAGGAAAGGCAAAACAAAGGAATAAGTATAGAAAAATATAATAGGTTCAAAAAATTAAAATTATAAGAAAGAGAAAAGAGTAAAAATGGAAGAAGAAAGAAAAAAAGAAGGGGGAGGATAATTCTACAGAACTGCAAAAGCTCAATGTAGAGGCAGAGGTTTATAACAACACAGTGTGACGGTATATACACATATACGTATACACCCGTAAGCAAAATCAAAATAGTCCAACAAAAATTAAATACAGTCCAAAAAAATTAATTAAGTAGATTGACCCATTGAACAAAGGAAACCAAAATGCATATCTACCAGAACAAAACTAATTAAAGCACAAACTGGCAAACAAAACTAAAGCAAGGTGCCAATTGGAGAATAAAGCAATGAAAATTAACAAATATGTTGAAAGGAAAGGAGAGGAAAGAAAGAATAGATGCACAATATTAAATAGAGGTAGATAAAGGAAGATTTGTATGCATTAAAGATTAACTGCAAGGGGAAAAGAACAGTAGGAAAAGCAAGCAAAGGAGTAAATGTATTAAAAAAAATAACAAGTTTTAAAAGTTAAAATTTTAAAAAAGATTTTTTAAAGAAGAGAGAAAAAATACCACAGAACTGCAAAAGCCCAACGCAGAGGCAGAGGTTTATGACAACAATAAAAAAATGTGACTGAGGAAAAAGAAGAAAAAACTCAAAAGTTTAATTGAATTTCTTACTGCCAATAAAATCAGCAACTACAACCGAGGGGTTGGGGGAAGGGGGGAGAGAGAGAAAATCCAAAAAATCTACAGAACAAGTTGAAAAATAAGAATAAAAAACGTTTTTCTTGAGTCACTACTGTCAGAGTCCTTTGCCACGCTGGGAATCACAGTCCACCTCACCTCCCTAGGATGCCCTCCAACACTGTGCTGATCTCTGGACCTGCTGTGGGGGCAGCTCAGATTCTAATCTGGTCCTACTCCTGTGTTTTCTTGCCTCCAATGTCCACAGCTGTCAGAGCTAGTGTGTTTTCTTTTGTGTGAGCTCTCAATGGCCTTTTATATATTCCATAGACAGAGTCTGCTTCATTGAGCATGTGGATTTAATCTCCAGCTTGTACAACTGGTGGAAAAGTTTTGGATCTTCTTCCTTAGCCACATTGCTCTTGGGTTTCAATTGTGGTTTTATTTCCACCTCTGCATGTGGGTCTTCCCTGCATGTGTGGTCATGCATGAGGTTTAGCTCCTGAAGCTCCCCTGAAGGGCTTGGGTTTGCCCCTGTGAGGGCCAGGTGTGGAGGTGATGAAGCTGCTTGGGTTACAAGGGTTCTGGTAGCACCAGGTACTCAGGGGGATTGGCACCTAAGGTAGTAGGAAGTATAGTGCTCTAGAAGGGTATGGCAACCAATATTGGTCAATACACTCCAGTAATCGTACCTGGAGAACATCCCTGACAGAGAAGCCTGGCTGGCCACAGTCCACAAGCTCCCAAAGAGTTGGACAGGACCAAAGCAACCCTGCATGCATAAACACAAGACTTTTTTTTTTTTCTGTCCTGTGGCAGCTCTGCCCCCGTGAGAGTTGAGCATGAACATGGTGCAGCTGGTTGGCTTGCAGGGAACCTTGGCTGTGCCAAGTGTGCAGGGACACAGACTGCCTCCACCACAGGAGTTATGGCCCTATCAGTCTTTTTTCAAGCCTCTTGTAGCTGGCACTCAGAAGGCCTCTTTGGCCAGTCTTTCTCCGTAGCTCCACCCGTTCAGGCACTTAGAGGGCTCCCTTGCCTGGGGTTCTTTTCTGTTTTTCTTTGCATGAGGCACATAGAGGGGCCCCACCTAACTGATGTTCTACTCTGTAGTTCAGCACATCAGGCACTTAAAGGAGCACTCTGAGTGGGGTCAGTGCCTCAAGTGTTTGATGGGCCAGCCTCTCCATTGTTCAGCTGCAGATGCTGGCATGTGTAGAGAGCCTATGGTGATGGCTCCACCCCCTACACATGACCCAGCAGTATCCCTTCGTTTCCATGGCTGCCCAGCTTTCCTCCACAGGCATTTCCCACCACAATCTCCTCCCTCACATCCCCTCAATCTGTCTCTCCAAAGCCAACAGCAGCCCTCGCCCTGGGGTTGCTCCACAATCCCTAAACTCCAGCTCCCAGCCACTGCCACTTTCAGGAGACCAGCATTCCTGCCCAGAGTGTGTATGGCTGTGCAAGGACTGTGTGATTCTCATTCCATCTAGGCTGCCACAGATCAGCTGTTTCACTCTCAGCCTTAAATGTTTCTCCTCTGTCTCAGATAGTTGCCGCGCTATGGGGATTAGACCCCTGCTTCAGTTCCCCCACCTTTCAAGGTCAGGTCCAGTCCTACTAACACTCCTGTTTCCCCGCCTCGTTCCTTGTTCCTTCATCCTGCCGAGTTTTGTGTGGCTGTATATATTTTTTTACACTGGTCAGGCACTCCTATCCACTCTCAGCTGGCGTTCCGCATGCACTTCTGTGTCTGAAGGTGTACTCCTGATGTATCTGTGGAGAGAGATGTACTCTACGTTCACCTACTCCTCTACCATCTTGTTCTTCAAAAGCTTTTAAGTTTAATTAAAAGCTTGTTTATTTCTTTTCATTACTCTTGGAGATGGGTCAATGAGGATTTTGCTGTGATTCATGTCAGAGAGTTCTCTGCCTATATTTTGCTCTAAGAGTTTTATGGTTTCAGGCTTCATGTTTAGATCTTTAATTCATTTTAAGTTTATTCTTTGTATAGTGTTAGGAAGTGTTGTG
>SJYC01018953.1:0-18584 GCA_006408675.1 Madoqua kirkii | reverse complement strand
GAAAGATTAGAATGCATTTTTAAGCTTAGTTCTGAAAATTTATGATAGTTCTTGTCTAAAAATGTCCTGTCACTTAATGTTGCAATATGGCATGATATAGAATTCTATACTGATTTTTTTTTTCCTGAGACATTTGAGATACTTTTGCCCTCTCTCTCTTGCACAATGTTGCTGATGTAGCACCTAGTCTGATTTTTGTCTCTGTATTAATTGCTCAGTCATGTCTGCTGCTGCTACCGCTAAGTCGCTTCAGTCGTGTCCGACTCTGTGTGACCCCATAGACAGCAGCCCACCAGGCTCCCCCG
Source organism: Madoqua kirkii (assembly GCA_006408675.1). Taxonomy (NCBI): domain Eukaryota; kingdom Metazoa; phylum Chordata; class Mammalia; order Artiodactyla; family Bovidae; genus Madoqua; species Madoqua kirkii. The sequence goes on along the minus strand of SJYC01018953.1, from coordinate 18,279 downwards.
TCCCTGGGATTCTCCAGGCAAGAACACTGGAGTGGGTTGCCATTTCCTCTTCCAATTCATGAAAGTGAAAAGTCAAAGTGAAGTTGCTCAGTCATGTCTGACTCTTAGCAACCCCATGGACTGCAGCCTACCAGGCTCCTTCATCCATGGGATTTTCCAGGTGAGAGTACTGGAGTGGGGTGCTATTACCTTCTCCAGTCATGTCTAACCCTTTGCAAATCTATGGATAGTATCCCACCATGTTCCTCTGCCCTTGGAATTTTCCAGCCAAGAATACTGGAGTGGGGTGCCATTCACTTCTCCAGGGGAACTTCTGTACCCAGGGATCAAACCCAGTTTCCCACATTGCAGGCAGAGTCTGTACCATCTGAGCCACCAGGGAAGCCCTATTTTTCTCTCTGGAATCTTTTATACTCTAAAATTTATTTTAATTAACTAAAAATTCACCAAAACATTCCTTGATGTAATAACTTTTGCATTTACTCTGCTTCTCCAAATATCAATAGGGGAATATGCCATTAATATGGAGGACTAGCATGTGTTTTCTCTGTAACAGCATCAGTCTTCTCCAATTTGCCTTTCTGCTAATAGGATGCACTCACACTTTAAGCAAGAAATGCCTTGGTGGGAGATCAAACAAGTGGGCTAGGGGACCTACTTACTCCAAATGCTAATTTCAGGATGAGTGCATATTTTGAACATAGCACTTTTGGCATTTCCCGCATGTAAAAATATTTTCTCCCTGAAACCTTCCTCCTAATTTCAACTGTTGGTTTACCCGTTAATGTGATGCTCTGATGTATCATTTGTCTCCAGAAGTCCATGGATAGTAATATGACAGTGTTTTTCCCACTATCATTGTGTTGCAGAATTTGAAGATATTTACTTATTTGAATAGAGAAAGGTAAATATGTTTAATCACTCTCTTGTCTCGAACCAAATGACCCAATTTATCCCATTAAAATTCCTTCAATAATTTTTGAAATGAACAGTGTCTTAGGAAAAAGCACACTTTTTTAAAATAGCAGATGTACCTGAGTGCATGAAAATTGAGGTAATAAAACCATTAGCATCTTTGCTCAAATTGTTAAATTGCAATCTATTTTGTTGGTGGTGAAGGGAAAGGTATGTGTGAATCTGTCATGTGAACATTGAGTCTGTGACTCACATAAAGTACAGTATTTAATGCACAGTTCATTCCTAGAGGCTCACTCATGCATTGCTGAAGTAATAGAGGGGACAGGGGTGAAGACATGGGGATGGGGGTTCACGCAGTGCTGTGCCAGCTCTAATTCTCCTCCTTCCTCCTAGTCCTCCACTGCACACTAATGTATAATGACACAGCAGTGGACAACCACTGGTTTGGAGAACTGTATATCACAGAGGCATGTCCCCTCTGATAGAGGGTATAAGGAGGTATTTTAAATGCTGGCAATATCAAGAAGGAAGACGTATGATGAAGTATTTTGGTCTATTTTTCAGAGACTATATCTTAAGAGATTTTTATAAATTCCAGCTATATTCCATGCAGTGATTTTATTTTATTTTTAATTTTGAATATTTTTATTTTCTTTAGCTTTATTGAGTTATATTTAGCAAACAGGGTAAGAATGAGATATAAAAGTAGAGAGGTATTTGGAAATATAATATTTACATTTACAGAACAGAAAAGAGGTGAAATATTGGTTTATATGACCTAATGAGGTACAGTTACTGAAAGTTACAAGCAGATAGATTTTGGCATATACAAATGAACCTTATCATAATCCTGATAAAATGGGCTACCTCTAAAGATGGTAGATTCACTGTCACTGAAGGTTATCAAGTTGACTGTGCAACCACTTGGTGGGGATCTAATAGAAGAAATTCAGACATCATCTCTACTCTTACTAAAACTCTTTGAAATATTTTTCAAACTCTGAAGTTTTTTGAAATCTATCTACAGCTCTGCTTCAGGCTGCTGCTTAATTTTGAAACCTTTGGCTTCTAAAATTTTGACTTATCTCTAAGTATTGCCAGGTGATTATTACAGCAAAATATTAAATGTCATGTTAACACTTCCTATAATTCTGAGAGGAGTTTTATCAACCTACTCTAACTTTTATATTTCTCATGAGTGAAAAATTGTTTCTTTGCTTTTTTGGACATAACAGAAAACCATGGAGAAATAGTGTGTTGTATTTTTGGTCCATTATTTGTATTAAAACACACTAAGAGGTCGATTTGACAAAATTGGCATTATATTTTCTCCTTTCAATTGCTGGCATTTCAGTACACTTGAATGTAAACAAGACTTTTAAAACTGCATTCACATGGATTTGTATGGCTAAGTTGAAGGTAGTTAGGAATGGAGTAATTTCTTCCAATCAACGAAGTATTCCTAAAAAGACAAAAGACTGAGTGGAGCAGCCCTTTGTGTGCAGGTGGCATTAGTTTAGTTCAGTCACTCAGTCATGTTTGACTCTTTGTGACCCCTTGGAGGGCAGCACACCAGGCTCACCTGTCCAATACCAGCTGCTGGAGCCTACTCAAACTCATGTCCATTGAGTTGGTGATGCCATCCAACCACCTCAACCTCTGTTGTCCCCTATTCCTCCCACCTTCAATCTTTCCCAGCATCAAGGTCTTTTCAAATGAATCAGTTCTTTATATCAGGTGGTCACAGTATAGGAGTTTAAGCTTCAGCATCAGTCCATCCATTGAATATTCAGGACTGACTTCATTTAGGATGGACTGGTTGGATCTCTTTGCTGTCCAAGGGATTCTCAAGAGTTTTCACCAACACCACAGTTCAAAAACATCAATTTTTTGGTGCTCAACATTCTTTATGCTCCAACTCTCACGTCCATACATGACTACTGGAAAAACCATAGCTTTGACTAGACAGACCGTTGTCAGCAAAGTCATGTCTTTGGTTTTTAATATGCTGTCTAGATTGGTCATAACTTTTCTTCCAAGGAGCAAGCATCTTTTAATTTCAAGGCTGCAGTAAACATCGGCAGTGATTTTGGAGCCCACTCCCCCCCCACCACACACACACACAAATCTGTCACTGTTTTCATTGTTTCCCCATCTATTTGCCATGAAGTGACGGGACCAGATGCCATGATCTTCATTTTCTGAATGTTGAGTTTTAAGCAAACTTTTTCACTTTTCTCTTTCACTTTCATGAAGAGGCTCTTATGTTCTTCACTTTCTGCCATGAAGGTGGTATCATTGGCAATCTGAGGTTATTGATATTTCTCCTGGCAGTCTTGATTCTGGCTTGTGCTTCATCCAGCCCAGCATTTCACATGATGTATTCTGGATATAAGTTCATTAACCAGGGTGACAAAATTCAGCCTTAATGTACTCCTTTCCTGATTTGGAATGAGTCTGTTGTTGCATGTCCAGTTCTAACTACTGCTTCTTGACCTGAATACAGATGTCTCAGGAGGCAAGTCATGTGGTCTGGTATTCCCATCTGTTGAAGAATATGCCACAGTTTCTTGTGATCCACACAATCAAAGACTTTGGTTTAGTCAATAAAGCTGAAGTAGTTTTTCTTGTTTTCTAGTTTTTCTAGTTTTCTCTCTTGCTTTTTCAATGATCCAAGGGATGTTGACAATTTGATCTCTGGCTCCTCTGCTGTTTCTAAATTTAGCTTGAACATCTGGAAGCTCATGGTTCACGTACTGTTGAAGCCTGGCTTGGAGAATTTTAAGCATCACTTTGCTAGTGTGTGAGATGAGAGCAATTGTGCTTTGCCTTTTTTAAGGACTGAAATGAAAACTGATCTTTTCCAGTCCTATGGCCACTGCTGAGTTTTCCAAATTTGCTGGCATATTGAGTGCAGCACTTTCATAGCATCATCTTTTAGGATTTGAAATATCTTAAATGGAATTCCGACATGTCTACTAGCTCTGTTCATATTGATGGGCTTCCTAAGGCCCACTTGACCTTGCATTCCAGGATGTCTGGCTCTAAGTAAGTGATCACACCATAGTGATTATCTGGGTCATGAAGATCTTTTTTGTACAGTTATTCTGTGTATTTTCACAACCTCTTCTTAATAACTTGCTTCTGTTAGATCCGTGTCATTTTTGTTCTTTATTTAGCCCATCTTTGCATGAAATGTCCCCTTGGTATCTCTGATTTTCTTGAAGTTATCTCTAGTTTTTTCCCATTCTGTTGTTTTTTCTCTATATCTTTGCATTGATCACAGAGGAAGGCTTTCTTATCTCTCCTTGCTCTTCTTTGGAACTCTGCATTCAAATGGGTATATCTTTCCATTCATCCTTTGCCTTTCATTTCTCTTCTTTTCTTAGCTATTTTTAAGGCCTCTTCAGACAACCTTTTTGCCTCTTTGCATTTCTTTTTCTTGGGATGGTCTTGATCACTGCCTCCTGTACAATGTCATGAACCTGTGTCCATATTTCTTCAGGCACTCTGTCTGTTAGGTCTAATTCCTTGAATCTATTTATCACTTCCACTGAATGGTCTAGTGGTTTTCCCTACTTTCTTCAATTTAAGTCTGAATTTGGCAATAAAGAGTTCATGATCTGAGCCACAGTTAGCTCATGGTCTTGATTTTGCTGACTGTATATAGCATCTCCATCTTTGGCTGCAAAGAATATAATCAATCTGATTTCAGTATTGACCATCTGGTGATGTCCATGTGTAGAGTCTTCTCTTGTATTGTTGAAAGAGGGTGTTTGCTATGACCTGTGTGTTCTCTTGGCAAAACTCTCTTAGCCTTTGCCCTTCTTCATTCTGTACTCCAAGGCCAAATTTGCCTGTTATTCCAAGTGTTTCTTGACTTCCTACTTTTGCATTCCAGTCCCCTGTAATGAAAAGGACATCCTTTTGAGGTGTTAGTTCTAGAAGCTCTTGTGAATCTTCATAGAACTGTTCAACTTCAGCCTCTTCAGCATTACTGGTCAGGGCATAGACTTGGATTATTGTGATATTGAATGGTTTGCCTTGAAACTAACAGAAATCATTCTGTCATTTTTGAGACTGCTTTCAAGTACTGCATTTTGGACTCTTGTTGACTATGATGGCTCATCCATTTCTTCTAAGGGATTCTTGCCCACAGTCATCGATGTAATGGTCTTCTGAGTTAAATTTTCCTATTCCAGTCCATTTTAGTTCACTGATTCCTAAAATGTCAATATTCACTCTTGCCATCTCCTGTTTGACCACTTCCAATTGACTTGATTCATGGACCTAACATTCCAGGTTCCTGTACAACATTGCTCTTTACAGTATCGACTTTACTTTCATCACCCATCACATCTGCAACTGGATGTTGGTTTTTCTTTGGCTCCATCTCTTCCTTCTTTCTGGAGTTATTTCTCCACTCTTCTTCAGTAGCATTTTGGGCACCTACCGACCTGGGGTGTTCATCTTTCAATGTCATACCTTTTTGCCTTTTCATACTATTCATGCAGTTCTCAAGGCAAGAATACTGAGGTTGTTTGTCATTCCCTTCTCTAGTGGACCACGTTTTGTTAGAACTCTCCACCATGATCCATCCGTCTTGGGTGGCCTTACATGGCATGGCTCATAGTTTCTTTAGCTAGACAAGCCTGTGGCCCATGTGATCAGATTAGTTAGTCTTCTGCTATTGTGGCTTTCATTCTGTCTGCCCTCTGATGGGTTATTATTCAATCCAAATCTGAAACAGAAGGTGGAGGATTATTAGTAGGTTGAGAAGGTCATAGATTTATAGAATATAATTCATATAATATAAATTATTGATAGGATAGGATCACTGAAGTACCATTTCCAGTAGGCAGTGGACATCTCTGAACTGATTTAAGTATAAATTTCTGGCTGTGACTTTCTAATGTATTTAATTCTTTTTTAATTGACCATATTATTTTATTTTTCAAGTATGATTTAGGACTTTCAAGTTATTTCATATTGGAATAATTTGTTTTCCTTAGAAAGATTTTTTTTTCAGTCTAAGTAGAAGCTTGTTTTTTATCAATGACTATATATGAAAATAATTAATTTCTACCATGAAATTTGGAAAATTTCTTCATACCCTTTAATTTATTCTTTCTGCTAATCTCATTTATTGTATAAATTCTCCTGAGCAAATGTATTAAAAACTGGAGTGGACATAAAAACACAATTATGGTGAACCAGTGATTTCCAAGAAACTAGAGTGAATTTTTTTTTTTTCATAATGGCTATGTGGAGTTTGGATTGAGGGGATGGATTTGACAGGTAACTAGAATATCAGTTCTCCCCATTAGAAATAAAATTGATATGCTATGCTAAAGAATAAACCTTTCTCAATTCAGCTAGGTAAAAGACTTACTTTAGAATCTGGCTTTATGAAAACAGCATTTTTCCCACAATTTTGATATATTTTTATTTTTATCATTATAAATTCAACATGCTTTCCCCACAGTTCTGTGTATTATCTATCTATCTATAGCCTCTTCTCCATATGCCCCTCTCATCTGGTCTAAACATTTGAGTATATCCTTTTAGCAAATGTTCTTCTCTGTATCAATTCAAACTCCTATTATAATAAACTGGAAAAGAGATAACCACAACATAATGTGATTAGTTCCAAATAAATATCTGTGCATAGTACTGTGGGAAATTTCTTAATGGGTTAAGTTTTACAATCAGAAAATGAATCATCCATATCCCCTGCTCATCACTCACTCAGTCATGCCCAACTCTTTGTGACCCCACAGACTGTAGCCTGCCAGGCTCGTCTATCCAACGGATTTCCCAGGCAATAATACCAGAGTGGGTTGCCATTTCCTTCTCCAGGGTAACTTCCAGACCCAGGAATCAAAACTGGGTCTCCTGCATTTCAGGCAGATTCTTTATTGGCTGAGCCAATCCCCTGATCTACTTTCAACAAATTTTTCACTCATAGAATCTATGAATGGACAATTAAAAAAATGTTTGGTCATTTAGTTGAAACAAATATATGTATAACCATTCACATTCAGTACTGCTATATGATGACTTAGGTAAATTAAATTGTTTGGAATTTCCTCCTATATGTAATATTTACTGCATTTGAAGGGGTTATGTACAAACACTGCAAACACAAAAAGCAAGTGGTGTATGTTGCATGTTGGCATTTAGTTTTTAAATTCATATTTAATTTTTCATAAGCTATAGTTTTAATAGTTCTCATTTTGGTTATATCAAGCTTTGCTGTGTTAATGAATTGTTTTTTGCCTCCTTTATATTTTGAGTGGGTTGCCTTATCATTTTTTTTTTTCATTTTCTAGTTCACTGAATTCTAAATAAGTTTTATGAATGTGGCAAATTCTGATGGTGTTCTGGGTGTTAATGGTTCGTTGTCCCTCCTTTGTTATCTTTAATCTCTCTTGATTTTTAATATTCTCCAGATGAAAGATATCTTATATGCAGATTGTTATGATAATCTATAATTTTCTTAAGCCTTTTACTTCTTCAGTTCACAAAGTATAAAATCACTTGTATTCTATTTTAAAAAATGAAAAACATTTCCAAAGATTTTGAATATAAAATCATATATGCAAGAATGAGTGAAATCGCTCAGTCGTGTCCGACTCTTTGTGACCCCGTGGACTGTAGCCCACCAGACTCCTCCATCCATGGGATTCTCCAGGCAAGAATCCTGGAGTGGGTTGCCATTTCCTTCTCCAGGGGATCTTCTCGACCCAGGGATCAAAGACCCAGGTCTTCCACATTGCAGGCAGACGCTTTAACCTCTGAGCCACCAGGGAAGTCCAACCAATACAATATTGTAAAGTAAAATAATAATAATAATAATAAACAAAAAAATTTAAAAAAATCATATATGCAGTCAGAAGTAGGTGAATAAATAGAAGCCCATGCCTCAGGAGAAACTGGAAAAACTGGTCTGTGGGAGTTGACAGCTAGGTATGGCTATCTCTATTAAATAACAACTGAATTGCTTTTCCTAGGAAGAAGACTTTTTAAGATGGATTGGAACTTCTAATGAAGTACAAGCTTCTTAAAATACCACAGCAATTCTTACTAATGTTCTTCTAGAAATGCATATAGTCAGTTTAAAATCACTCTGACATGACTGGGGACCAATAATCTAAACACTAATGCTGTATCTCAATTCAGGGTCTGGTTAATGTGAGAGGGGTCAATTGGCTTTAGTTTTTAATCTTCCTATTAGCTCTGTAATAGATATTAAATTGTAAGGCAATTCTAATGAATGCACATAATGGCATAATTTATATTTGCCCTTATGATTTCTCTTCTAGAGCGGCATAGTCCCCAGTCATCATCTTCTAAATCCCGTTTCCCCATAGTCAGAGTAGGGGCTCTCTGCTGTGTTCCCTCATCTATCATCTCTTGGCTATAACCAAAGTTCTCTAGTATTATCCCTGCCTTTGAGAATGTAATTTATGAGTACCTGTAGCAAAAAGGCCATGGTCTCTGCATTCAGAGACTGTTACTTCTAGCTATGTGAATGCAGGGGATTCCCAGGTGGCTCAGTGGTAAAGAAGCCACTTGCCAATGCAGAAAACATGGGTCTGATCCTTGGATCAGGAAAATCCCTGGAGAAGAAAATGGCACTCCAGTATTCTTGTCCAGGAAATCTGATAAACAAAAGAACCTGGTGGGCTACAATCCATGGGGTCACAGAAGAGTCAGACACAACTTAGCGACTAAACAACAATGATGTGAATATAGATAATTCACCTCACTTCTCAGAACCTCAGTCTTCCCATCTGTACAATGTGTATCCCTTTGCAGTGACAATTCAATAAGGACATGAAAAGCAACAGTGAAGGAACTTAGCACAAAGTATTTGATACTGAAATACTTTTAAAACCGAGTCTAAATTATTTATGAACGATTTGTGTCCTGAGACTCATACTTGATTATCTGGCTAAGAATATTAATAGAATAGAATAGAATATTAGGACTTGAATAATTTGTCCTTTATCTGATTCAAAAATGCAAGCACAAATCTCTTTTAGTTTTATCGGTAATAGCTAAAGAAGTGACAAGAAGCAGGCATAGGAGACTGAAAGGTATGTGTACTCATATTTTATGGTTTTGGTGGAGAATTGGTATCCCGGTTAGAATTTCTAAATGTTGATTACAATCAAGTTGCAGATTTATCCACACTTTACTCAGTGGGCAAATTTAGCTTCTTTAACTTCTCCATAATTGATTTGATCTTTTCCATGTACCTTCTTCCCTCAAATGTTAAACAGATTCACACTCACATGCATGCACACCCAACTCACACACAAATATACACACACATATGCATACACTGCAAGTGTAACATAAGGCTATTTGGTAAACTTAGAATGGATGAATAGTTTTTACCATCGGTTTATGTGGTCAATCTGTTTATGATAATTCAAGATTTCATATTTGAATCGTACTCCCATATTTTTTCCAAGATAGTATCAGTATACTGAAGTTTGGGTAATCATATTTTGGCAAATATATACTGACTACTATTCCCAGAGAAAAGACAGTGCAGAATCTCTTCTTGGGCCTGTGCAGGTCAAGATGATGGCTGCTGGGATCTCTTGGTTTCTCAGAGGTCGCTTAACCTCAGCTTGATTATGCCAGCACAGCAATCCCCTGAGGTCTGACCTTGGCCTTCTGCTCTGGAGATTCCACTCACAAGGTACTTTCTCTCTCACTGAACTGAAATCCCCAGTAAGCTTTCCAAACAGAACAATCTGACTCATGTGATATGGGTGCTGAAGAGACTCTCAGGTCTTCCTTCCGTCTCAGCATGTCTAAAACTCATTTTATTCTCATGATGACTATAATGTGAAAGACACAGTCTACAAGTCTAGAAGTCTTCCCACAACAACTGGAACTGAACAGAAATAACCTCTCTTCCTTAGTCTGTGTCTTCAACCTCTTGATCACTCCTCAGGGCCCCTGGGAATGTAGTCATGGAAAAAAATGAGAGGTCACAGCTTACCCCTTCTCTGCCTTCTGAAAATCCCCACCCTTCCTCCCCCAATTCCACTGAGTGGCAGAAGTCTGTCACTCTCATGCCTATCAGAAGGAAAACTGGATTACTAAATAGAAAACATAAATCTGAAGAAATTTTAGAAATTAAAAAACTCATTATATAACTTTTATTAATGTATTAACTATTGCCTATCATCCCTTATATAAAAGCTTTTAGTAAATACAGTAGGAATCAAGCTTGATTATAAAAGTAAATTTAGATTTCATTGTTTGTGATAAATGAAGATGTGCTTCATATTTCTGTGGTTGGGAATAAGACTTGTATAAGATGTTGTGTATGTGAATATATTAAATATATATTCCTGTTTTTCTTATCTTTAAGTCTTCCTTTTCTTCTTGTATCTTGGAAAAAAGGAGGTTATGTAGTTTGTTTGCCTCTATGTTTACATCTTAATTCATTTCTAGAGAAACTCTGGCACTGAATGTAACACTGAACTAGTTTTACCCAGTTGTTTTAGATCTTCACAGCTTGTTGTCACAGTGACCTACACGAGACAAATAGATTTCTTCACCTGTTATCCATAAGCCTTTCAACCGTTTCTGAATTAAAGAGTTATCACTTTAAAAATGTCTATGACTTTATCCTCAAAAAAAAAAAACATTGCAAATGTGAAAATTTTTAGTTATTTCTTTTGCAATGAATGATGCATGATTAAATTCTTTAGTGGCATGGATATACTGCTGGAAAACCCCAGGCTAATGAACAGGAAAGTAAAAAATAATCTTCTTTTGGCACTATTTAAGGGCTATTTTTTAATGGCCAGTGAGAATGACAGCTCTTTGTACCTGATAAAGTTATCTGATTAAGAACCCAACAGTGCCTGAAAATTGTCACTTTAGTCGAGACTGAATGCCTGAGACATATGTTTTATCCCCTGCTTGCACTTCGTGGTTTACAATTTTATTGTTTCTTCACCTGAAATACAATCTGCTATATAGCTATTAGAGCATTACTTTTCCCAGTGCTATAATTAAGGTTTTTTCATCACTTCCACTGTAACCTTTTTTTCTCCAAGGATTGAAAACTGTAATATGAACATTTTTAGATTGGCATTTAATGTTTAAAGGGTAACTATATATATATTTCCAATTGAATTAGAAAGAAAACTGGATAACTGGAAGTGATGAAATAGATGAGAGTAAGAAGAAATTTTCATATTTTTTGAGCTATGTTTTGAAGATGTAATATAATTTTAAAAGCAGTAGCACATATATAGTATAAAAGAAATTCTATGGAAGCTTCATATGTGGTGAATACAAAATTAACATGTAAATGCACAAATCTGGTTTTCAGTTGTCACCAGTGTAGTTGATGTTGTTCCTCCCTATCTCTTCAGCTAGTAATGCTCTCACGACTCTGACCTACTTCTTCCTGGAGAAGAGCTCTCAACAGGCAGACACTGTCTTGCTAGGAAACACTATGCTGTTCATTTAAGAAGTTAAAACAAACAAACAAACAATCTGGCCTCTAGCATTAGATGGGACAATTTTTATTTATTTTATTTTTGTTTGATATAAGCAGAGCTTGAGGGTATTAAACTAGGGGTGGGTGGATGGTTCATATAAAAGACAATGAAAGAGAAGTCCCTCAGGGGAGAAAAGAAAGTCAGACATAAGAGTGATGACTTTGGAAACTGATAGAATTTTCTATGACCCCTCTTCATGTATTTAGGATTAACAGTGTGAATGCCTACTCTTTGGGATAATCTGGTGATTAAATAATCAGAGAAGTGAAGTGAAGTCGCTCAATCGTGTCCGACTCTTTGCAACCCCATGGACTGTAGCCTATCAGGCTCTTCCATCTACGGGATTTTCCAGGCAAGAGTGCTGGAGTGGATTGCAATTTCCTTCTCCAGAGGATCTTCCTGACCCAGGAATCAAACCCAGATCTCCTGCATTGCAGGAAGATGCTTTACCGTCTGAGCCACCTCTTGTAATAAATAAATAATCAAAGAAGGTGGGGAAAAGAAATAGGAAAAACAGTGAAGCTCCAAGCTAGAGTTAATCCTCTGCCAATATACCACCCTTTTCCACTTTTCTTCCCATAACCTTCTCTGTTTTCTACACTCCTCTACTGAGAGCTCACCCTCAGTAAGTTCAGTTCAGTTCCGTCACTCAGTCATGTCCAACTGAGTATAGACGACTGGAATGCAAAAATGGGAAGTCAAGAAACACTTGGGGTAACAGGCAAACTTGGCCTCCCTCAGTTAATTGCTTTCAAAAGACCTATCTCTGTTTGGGGATTTCCCTTGTGGCTCAGCTGGTAAAGACATTGCCTGCAATGTGGGAGATATAGGTTTGATCCCTGGGTTGGGAAGATCCCCTGGAGAAGGGAAAGGCTATCCAGTATTCTAGCCTAGATAATTCCATGGACTGTATAGCCATGGGGTCGCAAAGAGTTGGACATGACTGAGTCACTTTCACTTTCATCTCTGTTTTGAGGGAACCTAATCCAAGGTATTAGCATGCTTCCTAATGTCTTTTCACAGAAATTTACTAAAAAACTCAGAGCCAATGTTGCAGAATGAAAAGGTAGTCTCAATTTAGCATTTTTCCTTAAATATGTAAATATTTCAGGCCAAATATTTGCACAACTATCTTTCAAAAAACCAAAGTGTTTTTTTTTTTCTGCTGCTGTTATTTACAAATAGCCAAAATGTTTTTTCTTGCAAATTAATATTTTTATGTTATCTATATGCTTCTTTGAAAGAGTGTGCCAAAGTCAAGTGTGGAACAATCACAACCTTATCAAATATATCCTTTTTTCACTGTGGCATATACGTTTACCTTGCTAAATATAGGAATTCCATCAAAAGGTTCTTCCCATATGTTAAGACACTCAGCTTCTACACATGTTGCATGTTCTCTGAAGGCATCTGTCCACATACCCTTAGTGTCTCCATCACAACCTGATAAACTGTGGGGCTCATGCAGTTCAAATAACTGTTCTGCTTCAACTTACTGCTGCCTCAAGTGGCAACCAATGTTTCATTCACTACCATCAAGAGAAAGTGAGTCTTCCCTGCCTGCACAAATTTGAGTCACATTTTCTTTCATTGTTATTAGTTAATATCTTCCTTGCTGTTCTTGAAAGAGAGATGTTTGTTATGTCATGTCACAAGTGTAGGGGAGTTAAGGGCTGTCTCATGGATTCTACTTGAAATGTAAAAAAAAAAAAAGCATGGATGTGAAAGTTCTTCACAGCACCTGACTTGCAAACATTACTAGGTAAGACCATGTCAGAGTTGGAAATAACAAACCCATTCTGGCTTATTTTAATAATTTCTTTCTTTCTTTCTTTCTTTCTTCTTCTTCTTCTTTTTTTTTTTTTTTTTTTGACCACCTCATCACATGGCTTGCAGGATCTTAGTCAAAAGTAAAAATATTTTTTTTTTGGTTTTTCTGCTCTTCTGCTTCCTCTCTCCCCTCTACTGTGCACTGTGTATCCACATTATGCATTGACTGATTCTCCCCTTTGGTGGAAATACTTGCTCAACCATAAAGAATGACATTCTCCTAGGATCTACAAGACAGCTCCTTAAAAGAGAACATATTATCTTGATCTTAAAAGGGTCGTGATGACCCACAACTTTGTACTTAGAGATCTAGACTGTGCAGACTCTCATAGATCACTTAATGTATAGCTCTCTGAGTCAAAAACTTATATAACTTAGTTAAAGAGATTGAGCACAAACTCTGTGTGCTTTAACTTCTAAGGGGTGGAACTTTCCTCAAAGCTTTGTCAGAGGCTGTTCCCAGGTTAAAATCCTCAGTTTCACTGGAATAAAATTTTCCACTTCTTTCTTTCTTAGATAAATTTTTTTTGACACTCTGGAGATAAAGATACAACATATTTGTAGGTCATTTTCTTCCTACCCATCAATTTCTCCCAATCCAACCACCCTCTATCCAACACACACAGAAGTTCAAAATAATTGCCATGAGAATCATTAAATAGTTATTCAGTGATAAGGAGAGAGATATGTCACATTCTTCAGATGTAAAGCTGTAGAAAAGAAGACAGAGGGCCACTAACCTATGTGTCCTATGAGGTAGGAGATAATGTGGTAGCAAATTTATTAAAAACAAAACAAAACAAAAACCTTCTAATATTTTGAGTACACTGCAGACACAATTATCTAAAATTAATGGACAGTACAAGGATAAGATGTTTTTTATTTCTTTTATTTTCAGTTGTCTGCACCTGAAGGTTGATAGTATGGTTAAACTGCAGGACTAAATGATCAGGAGTGGGAGAGTCCACTTTTTTATAAGGCTAGAGAGTCTTCAGTAGAATTAAAGCAAGGAACACCAAAGAGTGTGAGAAGATTTGCAGAACTGCTAGAGGCAAATGCAATTTCTTTAATGAATCTTTCTAACTCATCTCATTTCTAAAGAGCCACAATGCAAGGAAGGGAAAAGATTAAGGCTTTTAAATTGTTAAGTAGTCTACTGTATTTAGGGACAGTCTATTAAGGCAACTCCTACAGGAACCACAAGTTGATGAGATGTAAGGGGTATTTTGGGCTTACCTAGTGGTTCAGATGGTAAAGAATTTGTCTGCAATATGGGAGACTTGGGTTCAGTCCCTGGGTTGGGAAGTGAGGGCATGGCAACTCACTCCAGTATTCTTATCTGGAGAATCCTCATGGACAGAGGAGCTTGGTGGGCTACAGTCCATTGGGTCACAAAGAGCTGGACATGACTGAGTGACTAAGCACAGTGGATCTTTTGTATATACCTTGACGAACTTGCAATTGTGTTAGGGAAACCAGTCACCAAAACTGCCTGCACTGGCCAGGCAAGATAGCAGCCGCTTGCACGAGTTATCTTACAACAGAGGTCCTGGTGAGGAATTCAGAACTAAAAAGCTACCGTCAAGTATAATAATTCAGGACAGGTCAAAAGGAGAGAGGAGACAGTCTATATGTCCTATCAACCTCCCAGAATCCTTCTCACTGGAATCCATCTTAGCTGAGAGATGTGCATACCACCATGAGGGATTCTGAGTCAGAATGACTGGCCAGAGACAACCAGGAAATTCACCCCATTAAAACCTGAGAGTGTGAGTGTGTGGCAAAGCAGTTTTCTTGGGTTCACTTACCCTTTTGCTCTCTGCCTGGGCATCTTCCCAATAATGTCTCTTGCTTTGCCAGCACATGTGTCTCCTTGGACAATTCATTTCTGAGGGTTAGACAAGAGCCCATCCTCAGGCCTTGGAAGGGGACATCCTTATTGCAACAATTACATTCAGCACTGATTAAGCACCTAACCTGTGCTTTGTCACATGCCAATTGTAATATAAAACATTATGGATTTATTGGAACTAATTCTTAAAATTATATGCTTCACCTTTTATTCTTTTCAAAACAATATGTGCCATGAATGTGACAAACATTTTATTTGTTATTATTGTGTGGTAAATTACATAAAAATAACAGAACTAGTTATGAATGTAGAAATAGGTTAAGGAAGATATCCCAAATCCCTAACATATGGTGTTGGCAAAAGTTACAACTAGGCTCTTCAAATTTTTCTCTTTCATTCTTATAGCTTGTCATCAGTTGAAAGATGATATTCACTTCAGTTCAGTTCAGTTGCTCAGTCGTGTCCAACTCTTTGGGACCTCATGAATTGCAGCATGCCAGGACTCCCTGTCCATCATCAACTCTTGGAGTTCACTCAGACTCACATCCATTGAGTCGGTGATTCCATCCAGCCATCTCATCCTTGGTTGTCCCCCTTCTCCTCCTGTCCCAATCCCTGCCAGCATCAAAGTCTTTTCCAGTGAGTCAACTCTTCGCATGAGGTGGCCAAAGTACTGGAGTTTCAGCCTCAGCATCATTGCTTCCAAAGAACACTCAGGACTGATTTCCTTCAGAATGGACTGGTTGGATCTCCTTGCAGTTCAAGGAACTCTCAAGAGTCTTCTCCAACATCACAGTTCAAAAGCATCAGTTCTTTGGTGCTCAGCTTTCTTCACAGTCCATCTCTCACATCCATACATGACCACAGGAAAAACCATAGCCTTGACTAGACAGAGTTTTGTTGGCAAAGTAACGCTTCTGCTTTTGAATATGCTATCTAGGTTGGTCATAACTTTCCTTCCAAGGAGTAAGCATCTTTTAATTTCATGGCTGCAGTCACCATCTGCAGTGATTTTGGAGCCCCCCAAAATAAAGTCTAACACTGTTTTCACTGTTTCCCATCTATTTTCCATGAAGTGATGGGACCAGATGCCATGATCTTCGTTTTCTGAATGTTGAGTTATAAGCCAACTTTTTCACTCTCCTCTTTCACTTTCATCAAGAGGTTTTTTAGTTCCTCTTCACTTTCTGCCATAAGGGTGGTGTCATCTGAATATCTGAGGTTATTGAGATTTCTTCTGACAATCTTGATTCCAGCTTGTGCTTCTTCCAGCCCATTGTTTTTCACGATGTACTCTGCATATAAATTAAGTAAGCAGGGGGACAATATCTCCTTTTCCTATTTGGAACCAGTCTGTTGTTCCAGGTCCAGTTTTAACTGTTGCTTCCTGACCTGCATACAGGTTTCTCAAGAGGTAGGTCAGGTGGTCTGGTATTCCCATCTGTTTCAGAATTTTCCACAGTTTCTTGTGATCCACACAGTGAAAGGCTTTGGCATAGTCAATAAAGCAGAAATAGATGTTTTTCTGGAACTCTCTTGCTTTTTCTATGATCCAGCTGATGTTGGCAATTTGATCTCTGGTTCCTCTGCCTTTCTCCAAATCCAGCTTGAACATATGGAAGTTCACGGTTCATGTATTGCTGAAGCCTGGCTTGGAGAATTTAGATACAAATAATTGAAATAAGTTAAATAATATATATCCAATATGAGTAGATGAAGAAACTAGAAATATATAATTTAATTAGATAAGAGTTATCTTGCTTACTTGTGCTTTTTAATACATAAAAATATTATTTATTCGTTAGGTAATATCTCCCAAGTTGCCTAATTTTTTTTTTAACATCCAGTGAAAAACATTAGAGTAAGTGTTAAAAGAAACAAGTATAATTTAAAATTGAGATTGCATCAATAACCACAGCTCTTATTTTCAACTCATCTGTCTTATTGCTTGTTTTTGTATTTTTTATCCTTTCTGTTAGCTATGATAAATCTCAGGCCACTCTCTTTTTAGGACCATTGTTTTTGCTTATATGCACCTAACAGTTTGAATAAAGTTATTACATAACTTATTGGTACACATTTGCTGCTGATTCTGAGCTTTAAAGACTCTCAGAGCATTAAGTTTTCTCAAAACAAATGATCTCTCCAGCACTTAAAATTTATATTTTAAACCACAGCGTCTGTTCTCATCTTTTAATAATACCCAGCTCTACACTTTAGTACCTACAGTCAGCTTCTTCTTACTTGTGGGTTTCAATCATCATAAAAGGCTAGCATTCCCTTTGTTGTTGTTGTGTTTTTCTATATTACAGAAGATAAAGTTATAATTCTTCCAGAGTGCTAGCTGGTTCACTTGCAGCTTTGTTATTTTATTGTGGTTTAGAGGATGAAATCATTAAGGCATTTGAAAAACAGCAGAGCTTTAAACAGTTAAAGCATATTACTTTATCATGATTATTATGTAAAGTACATAGCGAGACAAACTTACAGCAGGTAGGAAATGTACCAGTGCCATCTAGGAAACTTCAGTTGTTTAACTATTTCAAGAGCTCTATATCATACAGTTGGAGAAGGAAATGGCAACCCACTTTACCATATAAGTTTAATTTTATACACCAAAGCTCTCTTTCCATCTTGTAAAGTTTCCCAGTACATAAGTATTTATCATTAAATTCTTTGAATCCCCATTAGTTCACTGAGAATAGGCCAGTATCTCTTGCCATGACTATGTGGTCTCATATATTGTTATCTTCTATCACCATTTATATAGCTAATTACTAATCTTTAATTTGACATGTGAGTAAAGATTTCAAGAAAGACTCCTTTGTTTGGTTATGTGATAAAGTATAAAGCTGAAAAAAAAAGGTTATGCCAAAGAAGTTATACCAAAGTGGCTTCTATGTTTCATTTAATGATCGTATTTTTAAGAGCCATTATGCTCATTAATAATGACATTAATCTTTCATAAGCTTCTTTCATTTTCAAATCAACTGCTTGTCAACATAATTACCTTTTAAAATCAAATAAAAATATTTACATACATGTTAAGAATCACCTATGTCTTATACATTTTAAATGTGTTAATTACTAAAGGAGAACTAAAAATACTCATTTAGAAAGCAACACATTTTAAGGGCA
>SJYC01018948.1:0-39850 GCA_006408675.1 Madoqua kirkii | reverse complement strand
CACCAACTCAATGGAAATGACTTTGAGTGAACTCTGAAGAAGGTGAAGGACACGGAAGCCTGGCACGCTTTAGTCCATGGGGTTGCCAAGAATCAGACACACTTTAGCAACTGAATGACAACAACAATGATTTAAAAATGTTTTTGAGATTCAGTGATTTTTGACCCAGGGAAATATCTGCAATGTGATAACCGGTGGCCAAGAGACTTCAAAGGAAGACAAACAACTCCCAGAGGTGATTTTCTCCTTGTGTTCGAGTTGATGAGGACTTGCTTATCCTGCACACAGAAGGCTTATGCCACTTGAAACAGCAGGGTTGATAACAAAAGAGAAAGATTTCCATTTAAAACAGAGTTCACTGGGGACTGAAATTTCACCCATTCAGAGCTGAATCGAGTGGAGCAGTTCTTCAAAGCTTTTAAATATGGTGTTGGTCCCACTTAGAGGTCTATTTCATTAGCTCTTTCAAAGCAGGAGAAGAAAGTTGTTTACATTATCCAGATAATTAGCGTCTAACTCTAAAGTGCATCTCTTTTGATTAAGTTCTGCACTGTTTTTGTCCAGTCCATTGAAATTATTGGTGATTCTGCAGGAGCGAACAGAACACCGAAGGAGATTACTGCCCCACCCCTTGATTAGCAGTTTTATTGAAGATAAACCGCAGCGCTTGCAAGCAGCACTGCGTGGAAGTAGAAAAGCTGGATTCCGTTGATGCCCTGGTTCCCGGGGGACCTTACAACCTGAGCTGGCCCAGTACCTCCTGTGGCCTCAGTCTGTTTTCTTGGGAAGTTGAGGGTTTCAGTTATTCAAGTGTATCCTCTCTTTAACATTCTGGGATACTCCACACAGCCCAGTTAGCAGACCGGTTAGGCCACCCACCCCGATAAAGCGTCATCTTGGTTATCATTCTCCTTATTGCGGCACTGATGAAAGCATTCTGATAAAGGGCGACACTGAATATTTCAGCTCTGTCTCGGCTGTTCAACTCTGCTATGGTAGCACAGAAACAATAAATGAATGGGCAACTTCTAGTACAGCTTTATTACTGCCCCCCACCCCTTTTTTTAAAAAACAAATGTTGGCAGTGGTAGGATTGAGCCCACAGGCTACAGTGTAATGACCCCTGTTCCATGGGTTTCTTTCTGAGGTCCTAAGTTTGGACAAAATTAAAGAACAGTGACCTAGAGGGATAGTCTGTGGCTCTTTTAAATCAGATGCTACAAGGTTGAGCTGTGTTTTGATGTTAGACCTCCTACTTAAATATGCACCCAGACCTCTCTGCAGGTCCAGTGGTGGAGAATCCACAGGGCAGTGCAGGGAACACAGGTTCCATCTCTGGTTGGAGAACTAAGATCCCACACGTCCAGAGCAACTGAGCCCCACGGCGTGTTGCAGCTGCCGAGCCTGAGCAACGTGAGTGGAGAGTCTGCGTGCTGTTGCTTCAGTCGCGTCTGACTCTTTGCAACCCCACGGACTGTAGCCCGCCAAGCTCCTTGGTCCGTGGGCTTCTCCAGGCAAGAATACTGGAGTGGGTTGCCATGCCCTCCTCCAGGGGATCTTTCCAACCCAGGGACTGAACCCAGGTCTCTCATATCTCCTGCACTGGCAGGTGGGTCCTTTACCACCAGCAACACCTGGAGTCTGTGCCCTGCAGAGAAAGATGCCGCATGACACAGCAAAGATCCCTCGTGTTGCCACTGGGACCAAAGGCAGCCAAAAGAAATCAGTATATTTTATTAAAAAGTGTGAGCTTGGGCCATTGGGTCCTTTCACTTGGAGCGTCTTATTCTCCCCCAGAGAAGGATAACTAAAGCTCCTTTTCCTGGGCACTCCGCCACTGGAAGTCCTCAGCATCTCACTGCAGCTCCACAAGGCAGCCAGTCCCTCCAGCTTTGCTGCCAGTCTGCAAGTCAGAATTCCCTGGGGGGCTTGTGGCTGTTCCAGTGTCTCGATCCCACCCCTCACCATTACATCAGAATCCCTGAGAGAGGAGGGGCCTCTTACTGGTACGCCAGCCGAGTACGAATGCTGTGGGCAGCCACGTGTGAGGCCCAGTGTCACCAGGTAACTGTTTTTGTTACCTCTGTTGTGCAGAGATCCCAGAGGTAGGGTTACCAAAGGATACACAGCAAGAAAAGCTATCGCAAATATAGACGGCATATTAAAGAGCAGAGACATTACTTTGCCGACAAAGGTCCGTCCAGTCAAAGCTATGCTTTTTCCCAGTGGTCATGTGTGGATGTGAGAGTTGGACCATAAAAAAAGCTGAGTGCCAAAGAATTGATGCCTTTGAACTATGGTGCTGGAGAAGACTCTTGAGAGTCCCTTGGACTGCAAGGAGATCCATCAGGTCCATCCTAAGGGAAATCAGTCCTAAATATTCATTAGAAGGACTGATGCTGAAGCTGAAACTCCAATACTTTGGCCACCTGATGCTACGAGCTGACTCACTGGTAAAGACCTTGATGCAGGGAAAGATTGAAGGCAGGAGCAGAAGGGGACGACAGAGGATGAGATGGCTGGATGGCATCACTGACTCGAAGGACATGAGCTTGAGTAAGACTCTGGGAGTTGGTGATGGACAGGGAGGCCTGGCGTGCTGCGGTCAATGAGGTCGGTAACAGTCAGACATGACTGAGCGACTGAACTGAACTGATCAGGACACTCAGGAATCTTAGTTCCTCGGCCAAGGGTTGAACCCCCACCCCGTCCTGTAGCAGTGGAAGTGCAGAGTCCAAACCTCTGAAGTGCCAGGGAAGTCCCTTCCGCTACTGTTTTTATGCCGTGATCGTGAATAGCTATTGACTCTCCAGCACCTAAGAGGAGAAAGCCGTGGCCACGTGACGTCCGCGTCCAGGGTCCTGTGTCGTGGCTCCTGCAGCGACTTCCATCCCTGGGCTTGAAGAGAAATTTCTTGCAGCCATGTGCACGTAGGGGATGGAGACTGAGTGAAGGGTCCGGAAAGCGCCTTTCCAAGATTACGAACCACTGCAAGAACTCCTTTTATTTTAGGCTAGAGATTGGCAATGGAGAAGATAGTGGAACCCCACTGCAGTACTCTTGCCTGGTTCATCCCATGGACGGAGGAGCCTGCTGGGCTGCAGTCCATGGGGTTGCTTAAGAGTTGGATATGACTGAGCATCTTCACTTTCATGTTTCACTTTCATGCATTGGAGGAGGAAATGGCAGCCCATTCCAGTTTCTTGCCTGGAGAATCCCAGGGACGGCGGAGCCTGGTGGGCTGCCGTCTATGGGGTTGCACAGAGTTGGACACAACTGAAGTGACTTAGCAGCAGCAGCAGCAGCAGCAGAGGTTGGCAGACGATATCCCTGTGTGGCCCACAGGGGAATCGATTTGGTATTAAAAGAAATTTTTTTTTTAATCAAAAGATAGAATTGCCTGAAATGTGACCATTTGATAAAAGCCAGACTTCAGCACCTCCGAGTACAGTTTTCTGGAGCCCAGACACACTCACTCGTGTGCATATTGTGCCCGGCTCACACACCGTGCATGGTTCGTTGGCGTTCCAGAGGCTCACACGGTCACTGTCTGCCCCTCTGCGGAAGCAGCTTGCCACGCCCTGCCTGAGGTCACGGGGTGAAAGCAAGTGGAACAAAAACACACACAGCTTGTAACAGAAGTAAGAACAGCGCCTTGTGCCAGCCTGTAAAATCAGTGGAATCCAGCACACCACCGTGAGCCTGGCTTTCGAAGGCTGGTCAGTAAGCGGTTATAAAGGGATTGGCACGAGCCTGGGAAATCCGAGTCCATCTAAACCAAGATCCATTTCAGCGTTTACGTCGACTGACGCCAGTGCAAATACGGAGAAGAAAATGAACAAAGCCATAACGTTCCTCACTCTGGCAAGAATTCAGGGTGTTTGGGGACCGTCAGCCGTGTTCTCTCGTTGCATGCAAGCCGGCTTCTTCTGGAAAGTTCTCATGGCGATGACTGACTAACAAATGGTCTGAACCTTTGAAAGGAATGGGGAGCTTCTCTCTCACCCTGAAAACAAATTGATCTGCGTGCTGAGCCATTTGAACATGTCAAGAACTAACTCTCTCCCCTTTTCCTCTTATCGTTCTGCTTGTTCAGTTGCTAACTTGTGTCTGACTCTTTGTGACTCCATGGACTACAGCATGTCAGGCTTCCCTGTTAATGACTGACTAACAAATGGTCTGAACCTTTGAAAGGAATGGGGAGCTTCTCTCTCACCCTGAAAACAAATTGATCTGCGTGCTGAGCCATTTGAACATGTCAAGAACTAACTCTCTCCCCTTTTCCTCTTATCGTTCTGCTTGTTCAGTTGCTAACTTGTGTCTGACTCTTTGTGACTCCATGGACTACAGCATGTCAGGCTTCCCTGTTCTTCACTGTCTCTCGGAGTTTGCTCAAACTCACGTCCATCTCACATCCATTGAGATGCCATCCAACCAGCTCATCCTCTGTCGTCCCCTTCTCCTCTTGCCCTCAGTCTTTCCCAACAGCAGAATCTTTTCTCGTAAGTCTGCTCTTCGTATCAGGCGGCCAAAGTGTTGGAGTTTCAGTTTCAGCGTCAGTCCTTCCAGTGAATATTCAGGGGTTGATTTCCTTTGGGATGAACTGGTTGGGTCTCCCTGCAGTTCAGGGGACTCTTAAGAGTCTTTTCCAACACCACAGTTCAAAAGCAAAAATTCTTTGGCGCTCAGCCTTCTTTACAGTCCAACATTCACATCTGTCCATGAACCTGCCAAATGAGATTTAGATGGATTTAAATAAGTGGGTTCACTAAATAACTCTGAAACTCTGCAAAACTAAGTTTTCTGAGATACTTGTTAATTTGTTTTGTACTGAGTACAACACTCCATCATCATCTTAAAGTAATAGATCCAATTAAGGAGATCAAACTAACTTTGACTCAAATCAACTTTCTGAGTGTATAAAGCTGAAATTCACTGCTGAAAATCATTTTGAATATATGAAATGCACATCAATGTGCACAAGCATCCAAATAAATAAAATATAAAAAATATAAAATATAAGCTAAATGGGAAAAGAACTTTAAAAAGAACAGGTGTATATAGATTTATAACTGAATCACTTCACTGGACCCCTGACATAGTAACACTACATTGTTAATTAACTATAGTCCAATATAAAATATAATTTTTAAAAAATAAACAGGAAGGAAAAATAAAAATTAAAACATGCAAAATATAACAAAACAATTTATTATATGTATATTTGAAAAAGTCGTGTAAGTGCCAGCTGCAAAGTTGTGTCCGACTCTTTGTGACCCCAGGGACTGTAGCCCTCCAGGCTCCTCTGTCCATGGGATTCTCCAGGCAAGGATACTGGAGTGGGTTGCCATTCCCATCTCCAGGGGTTCTTCACGACTCAGGGATTGAACCCAGGTCTCCTTCATTGCAGGCAGATTCTTCACTGTCTGAGCCACCAGGGAAGCTTCATACGAATATCTGAACATAATCTTATATGCGGTTACATGTACCTGTTACCCTGCTGCTGCTGCTAAGTCGCTTCAGTTGTGCCCAACTCTGTGTGACCCCATAGATGGCAACCCACCAAGCTCCCTCGTCCCTAGGATTCTCCAGGCAAAAACACTGGAGTGGGTTGCCATTTCCTTCTCCAGTGCATGAAAGTGAAAAGTGAAAGTGAAGCTGCTCAGTCCTGGTGGACTACAGCCCACCAGGCTCCTCCATCCATGGGATTTTCCAGGCAAGAGTACTGGAGTGGGGTGCCGTTGCCTTCTCCTACATGTTACCCAGTTATATCCATATAACTGGTTAACTTATTTTTGATATATCTGTAATCAACTTCATACATAGAAATAGTATATACAATGTATAGGTGTATCAGAATATATCCTCGTTGGGTAAAGGGCAGTGGAGGAGATACATAATGAGGATATATTTATCTGGAATATCTCCCTCACTTGTTTTGGTAGGGTTTTGTTTTTAAAAGCTGAGTGGGGAACTGGAGTTTAATTTACTTCTGGAAAACAGTTATGTAATTTGAATAAAAAATAAACAGATTTTCTCATTGCGTTTGCTATGTAATTAATAATGTGAGTTTTGGGAAACATGATTATTTGTCTTTTCTGGGAACCTAAACAACATTTAGAGGGGCGCTCTGCTCTCTTTGGAGAATTAATAGAGGTGACATACTCATTTTGTTGGAGCCACGCGTTCCGGGAAACAGACTCCTCACTCAGAAGGAGAATGCAGACAGTGGAGTGCAGTTCATTACACCTGCGGGCCCAAGGCAGAGTCTCCTCTTAGCCAAGGAACCCGACCAGCATTTGTGAAAATCTTTTATACCCCATATGTATGTGTCTGAACCCACCACTCCAAATTCCTTGAGACTTACATAAACCAAAGAAAATACAATCCCAACAACCCCATCATTCACGTGCTATGTGCTCATGTGCTGAAACAGTCAAACAGCCAACAATCAATAAACCCGAGGTTACACTCCGATAGATACAGAAAAATGTATGGCCTTTCTGGAGGAAGGGGTGATGAGTGTACGTTTGCTCTTAGCCGATGAGTCACCTAGATACGATCTTCAAGGTTCTGCGATCTGGAGGGGGTCTTATCCTTTGTTGCTGTTTTCATAGGCACTAAACACAGAGTTCAGAGGCCATTGGAAAGGTGGCCGAGCATGATCAGCATGAACAGGCCTAAGATGGAGGCCAGGCCCTGTGAATTCCTTCTTCACTTTAAGGGGCTTCCCAGGAAACTCAGCTGGTAAAGTATCTGCCTGCAGTGCAGGAGATCCCGGTTCGATTCCTGGGTCAGGAAGATTCCGCTGGAGAAGGGGTAGGCTACTCACTCCAGTATTCTTGGGCTTCCCGGTGGCTCAGCTGGTAAAGAATCTGCCTGCAGTGTAGGAGACCTGGGTTCGATCCCTGTGTTGGGAAGATCCCTTGGAGAAGAGAGCAGCAACCCACTCCAGTGTTCTGACCCACAGAATTCCATGGACTTCGCGACTTTCACTCATCTGCTCAGTCATTTGAGGGAAGATCAAGTTCAAGGCAAGAGAGTTCCACAGATAAAACCACCCTCCCCCACACTTCCAAGAGGTGGCGGGTGGCAGGGCCCCCTTTGAGCTGAGTGCCTTTTGGATGCTCCTTGGTGCCTTTGTACAAATATCAAAGGGCAGAAAGCCCTGGCGGACCCGCTCAGTATGAAAACTTCAAAGAGAGATTAAAGCTTCCTAATTGGATGAAACCTCTTTTTTTCCCCCTTAGTAAGTACTATTTGTGCATAACACTTTGTCCAAAAATTGAAATGTTTTAGTGCGAGAAGTCATAAGGATAATTGGTTTTGTTCCCCTGACTTCACTGTAAATGAAAACCATCTGAATATCTGCCAGCTCCTTTCCAGTTTCTATCTCTGAGTTTCTTTCATTCTCTCCAAGTTTCTGGGTGCTGACATCCCAGAGGCCTCCTGGGGAGCCGGGTCCCTGTCCCCGGCCCGAGATGATAGTGTTACAGTTGGGGGTGTGATGTAGGCATCAGGCTTTTAAAAAAGCCCTTCCCACTCCCCAGCCCCCTTTCCTCCTCACATAATTAGAGGAGAATTCTGTAATCACCCAAGACGTCTCAGCATCTCAGCACACGGGGGTTTAAGTGTTGTGATTCTCACCCCTTTCCATTAAAAGAAGTGACGCCCTGCCTTTGAACAACAAAGCCATCAGGGCCTGAGGTCATCGGACCCTTCTGGTCCCCAGCGGGCATTGTTTCTTTTGTATACAGAGACCCGTCTGTGATAAAGGCCTGGGATGCTCATTGGTGAGAGAAATCATTGATTTTACCAGTACCAGCCCCGGGCAGTGAGGTGGGAATTGCATTCGCAGTTTTCTTCTCTTTCAACTGCAGGTTTAGGTTCCTGGGGCGGATTAAGGGACCTAAATAGCCCCACAGTCTGGATGGTCCTGGGTCAGGGAGGGGGCGGTGCTTTGGCCCAGAATGTCGCCAGGGGGTTGGGTGGAGTGGTGACCTTCCAGCTCACCTTGTCCTCTTCCAAGATCAAGTAGATCAGGGAAGAAAATGGGTCCAGCTAGCAGATGACTCAGCCCAGCTGGGACATCTTCACAGAGATCTAAGTTCTCATCCTGTAAGCCGTCTGAAGGCTTCTCAGTGCCAAAGAATTGTGTCTGAGTGTCTGAGTGCCAAACAATTGATACTTTTGAACTGTGGTGCTGGAGAAGACTTTTGAGAGTCCCTTGGACTGCAAGGAGATCCAACCAGTCCATCCTAAAGGAGATCAGTCCTGAATATACACTGGAAGGACTGATGCTGAAGTTCCAGTACTTTGGAGAAGACTCTTGAGAGTCCCTTGGACTACAAGGAGATCCAACCAATCCATCCTAAAGGAAATCAGTCCTGAATATTCATTGGAAGGACTGATGCTGAAGCTGAAACTCCAGTCCTTTGGCCACCTGATATGAACAACTGATTCATTGGAAAAGACCCTGCTGCCGGGAAAGGCTGAAGGCAGGAGGAGAAGGGGATGACAGAGGATGAGATGGTTGGCTGGCATCTTTGACTCAAGGGACACGAGTTTGAGCAAATTCCGGGAGACGGCGAAGGACAAGGACACGTGGCATGCTGCAGTCCACGGGGTCGCAAAGGGTTGGGCACAACTGAGTGGCTGAAGAACAAGCCTTCCTTTTCTGATGCACAGGGAGATGCTGAGAGTCCTAGCTCAGTGTAGCAAGACTTAAATGAACTCGTAAATAAAAGCACATGAAGAGTGCGAGGCACTTAGTAATTGCTCAATAAACGCAACAATCTTGCGACTTTGCTCCATCTCAGTTATTTTTCTCTCAAGCAGTGACAGCATCTTTTAGCACGTGAAGATTCTTTCCTTTCCCCCCTCTTTCAAAGGACGGTGGAAACGTGGAAATAGGCATCTTTAAAAATACAGGTCAGGTGATGCGTAGGTGTTAATTGGAGCAAGAAGTCTTCAAAGGAGAGCATTACTTCAGATGGAGCTCGGCACACAGGTGGACGCCTCCTTCCACCGTTGCGGGGCTTCTGCAGGCTTCAGCCCGGTGACTCTCCAGCGGTGAACTTGGAGCTTAGTGTGTCTGAACTTCACAGACTCCCACCTGTCACCCTTTCTCTCTGTTGATTTTTCTCCCCCACAGTTTAGATGTTGCTCAGAACTCAACAACATTTTCTCTTTCTTTTAACTTTTTATTTTGTACTGGGGTATAGCCAGTTAACAAATAGTGTTGTGACGCTTTCAGGTGGACATCCAAGGAACTCAGCCACGCATATACACTTAAATCGATTCTCCCCTAAACTACTCTCCTGTCCAGGCTGCCACGTGACATTGAGCAGAGTTCCCTGTGCTGGGCAGCAGGTCCTTGCTGGCTCTCCATGTGAAATACAGCAGTGTGTCCATGTCTATCCCAGACTCCCTAACTATTCCTTCCCCCATCCTTCTCCCTGGAAACCATAAGGTTATTACAGAGTATTGAGCAGAGTTCTCTGTGCTGGACAGCAGGTCCTTGCTGGTTCTCCATGTTAAATACAGCAATGTGTCCAGAGGATTGAGCAGAGTTCCCTGTGTTGTCCAGCAGGTCCTTGCTGGTTCTCCATGTTAAATGCAGCAGTGTGTCCATTTCCATCCCAAACTCCCTAACTGTCCCTTCTCCCATCCATAAGGTCATTATAGAAGATTGAGCAGAGTTCCCTCTGCTGTCCAGCAGGTCCTTGTTTTTTCTCCATTTTAAGTATGGGCGTATTCACAACTCTTTGTTTTGCTTTAGCTGCTTTACTTCTATAACTTTGTTAACCTTTATCTCCCCACTCTCTGAGCCCTTAACTACTCTTCAACAATTTGAGTCTTCTCTCCTGATTCCACTTGTTTCTAAGTCTAGGTACATCCTTGAGTGGAAAGGTTGTGTCTGTCTTAAACAGCATTAAAAAAAAAATCTGGCACGCAGTAAAAGATGGCATGGAATTGGAGATGCTATTGTCATGAGTCCACCACAGCTTTCACTTTGCTTTTCCTTTCACGAGATAATATATGGAACATTTACTGAACAGAAGAATTAGAAAGTTGCTCATCACTTACCCGTTAGTACTCACTTCTTTATTTTTCCTGCCTCCTGGCCCTAGGGGTAACTAGGAACCTGGCGTTTGGATTTTTCATTTGCTTGTTTTGCTTTTCTTGCTCTTTTTATCCCATGCATATATATGTGGTCATGTATGTATGTGAGAGTTGGACTGTGAAGAAGGCTGAGCGCCAAAGAATTGATGCTTTTGAACTGTGGTGTTGGAGAAGACTCTTGAGAGTCCCTTGGACTGCAAGGAGACCCAACCAGTCCATTCTGAAGGAGATGGGCCCTGGGATTTCTTTGGAAGGAATGATGCTAAAGGTGAGACTCCAGTACTTTGGCCACCTCATGTGAAGAGTTGATTGTCTGGAAAAGACTCTGATGCTGGGAAGGATTGGGGGCAGGAGGAGAAGGGGATGACCGAGGGTGAGATGGCTGGATGGCATCACAGACTCAATGGACGTGAGTTTGAGTGAACTCTGGGAGTTGGTGATGGACAGGGAGCCCTGGCATGCTGTGATTCATGGGGTTGCAAAGAGTCGGACACAACTGAGCAACTGAACTGAACTGAACTGTTTTGCTTTTCTTTATCCCATGCATGTGTATACATTAATCATATGTGATTTGCTTTTGCTTGCTTTTTAAAAATTTCATATAAAGAATATCCTATAGGGACTAGCTTTTTTTTTTTACTCAACCTTTATTTCAATGATGTAGTTCTTCAATTTGAGGTCTGTTAAGTGTTTCACCGGGGAGCTAGGCCTTGATGACTTTATCCATTCAGCTGTGTTAGGGCATCTGGGTTGTGTTGAGCCTTTTGCTTTTACAAACAGTGTTTGCTGGGAGTGGACTGTCAGTCAGATCTCCTGGAGCACGTGTGCTAAGCTTCTCCTGGATCTTAGGAGCTGGAGTAGGTCTACGGAGGCTGGGCGTCATTTCCCTGGACGATAACCAGCCTGTCCACTCAACAGCAAGGTGTTTTTCTCTTTCGGTCCTTTAGAATGGAGCAGGCGGACTCCTCTCCTCAGTGAGACAGGACTCAGTACTGCAGTCTGCAGCCGTCCAACACCCCAGCGCACCCACTGCCACCTGCATCACAGTTTTACAATAAGCAACAAGGGCTCGGTGCGTTCTTTGCCCCTCTGGGGCTCTCGGCAGCCTTGGGAAACAGGCGCCATTGTGCTCATTTTGCAGAGGATGAAACTACAGCTGGTGCAGGCAGCAGCATCCAGAATTGACCGGGAGTCAGTAGACCCCAGACTCCAGCCCCCGCTCCATCCAAATCTAAAACCCACACAGTGTTCACTGGCGACCGCTTCTTGCCTCTCGTTCATTATTAGTGACCAGAGTCACTGATGTTATGGGAAAGCAGACGTCACTTCGTGTAGAAAAGCCTTCTACAGGAGTCTCCTTCGAATCAGCTGAAAGGACGCTTTAAATCCATCTTCTCTAGGATTTGGGGGCATCACTTTTCCTCTTCTTCTGAATGTCTGTGACGTCTGTTTTCCTGGGATCAGGAAGTATTTGAAGGGTTAGAAACAGTTGGGATGCTTTTAAGCTGAAGTACATCAGTAGCTAAGGAAACTGGTCAAGAAATGACTTGATTTCAGAGTTGGGAGCCTAGGTTTTCCGCTCAAGTGTCTGTCATGCTCGGGTCACTGGGGAGACCTGGAGGAGGAGACAGGAAAGGTGAATTAGGTATGGATGTCCTGGGCTTCCCAGCTAGCGCTAGTGACCGCAAACTGGTCTCCAGCCAGCGCAGGAAACAGAGATGCAGGTTCGATCCCTGGGTCGGGACGATCCCCTAGAGAAGGGCATGGCCACCCACTCCAGTATTCTTGCCTGGAGAATCCCACGGACAGAGGAGCCTGGCGGGCTACAGTCCATGGGGTCACAAAGAATTGGACTCAGCTGAAGCCACTTAGTATGCATACCTTAAGCTGAATGAGTTGTCTTTTGTAGAAAGGAATCCGTGTTGGACACCTGTGTGACTTCCAAGCCACCCCTTGAGCTGTGTGTGTGTGTGTGTGTGTGTGTGTGTGTGTGTGTGTGCGCTGCTAAGTTGCTTTTGTCATGTCCAACTCTTTGCAAGCCTCTAGACTGTAGCCTGACAGGCTCCTCTGTCCATGGGCTTTTCCAGGCAAGAATACTGGAGTGGGTTGCCATGCCCTGCTCCAGGGGATCTTCCCAACCTAGGGATGGAACCCACATCTCCTTCAGCTCCTGTACTACAGGCAGATTCTTTACTGCTGAGTTACTGGGGAAGATATATATTTATATAGCTATATATGTGGAAAAGGCAGTGGCATCCCACTCCAGTACTCTTGCCTGGAGAATCCCAGGGATGGAGGAGCCTGGTGGGCTGCAGTCCATGGGGTCACGAAGAGTGGAATATGACTGAGTGACTTCACTTTCACTCTTCACTTTCATGCATTGCAGAAGGAAATAGCAACCCACTCCAGTATTCTTGCCTGGAGAATCCCAGGGACGGCGGAGCTTGGTGGGCTGCCGTTTGTGGGATTGCACAGAGTGGGACACGAGTGAAGTGACTTAGCAGCAGCAGCGGCAGCTCTATAATGTGTGTGTGTGAGTTGTTCTGTCACGTCTGGCTCTTTGCAACCCATGGACTGTAGCCCACCAGCCTCTTCTGTCCATGGAGTTTTCCAGGCAAGAATACTGGAGTGGGTTGCCATTTCCTTCTCCAGGGGATCTTGCTGACCTAGGGATGGAACCTGGGTCTCCTGCATTGCAGGCAGATGCTCCACCGTCTGAGTTACTAGGGAAGCCCAGCTATATATATATATATATATACACACATATATATGTATCCTCCCCACCGCCCCCAGCTATTTCCAGGCTCATATATCATCTCCTCATGTGTATGAGGTGCTCCACAGTTTTGTCTAGTAACGTAGCATCACTGTATCTGTCCCTTAGTAGCAGCCCCAGGAGAGACTCAGTTCTGCCTCACATCTGCCCTGTGTGAGCTGGAGTAGATAACTTGCTGTGAAAAACAGTTCAAGTCTGTGTTAAAGATAAATGCTTGCTTTATCGATGCGTTAGCAGGTTGTGTATTTTCAAGTGTGTTTTCCATTAAAAGAGCAATTAGAAACTGTGAAAAGGAGACAACAGGGAAAAGAGGTGCGGGGCAAAATCTTTGGCGTCTCTACTACCCGAAGACATGAACTGCTGACGTTCCAGTGACTCTCCTTAAAAGAGGTCTAGACTCCAAGATTGGGGCTACAAGAAATATATAACTTTGTATTCTTCATGGGCTTTCCTGATGGCTCAGCTGGTAAGGTATCTGCCTGCAATGTGGGAGACCTGGGTTCCATCCCTGGGTCAGGAAGATCCCCTGGAGAAGGGAATGGCTACCCAACTCCAGTATTCTGGCCTGGAGAATCCCATGGACTGTATAGTCCATGGGGTTTTGTAAAGAGTCGGACATGACTGAACGACTTTCATCCTTTAGGTTGAATATTATCATGTATATCCCCAACTTTTTACATATTACTCTCAAACATCATATTTAATGGTCATGTAGTTTCCTACTTTTTAAAAGATTTTTGCCCCCCCCCCTTTTTTTTTTGCTGTTGATCCTTTAAACGTTTTTTAATTCATTTGTGTTTGGCTGCCCTGGGTCTCGTTTGCTGGGTTCCTGCTTTCTCTAGTTGCAGCGAGTGGGGACGGCTCTTTGCCTTGGTGCTCAGGGTTCTCGTCGTGGTGGCCCCCCTTGTTGTGGAACATGGGTTCCAGGTGCAGAGGCTTGGGTAGCTGTGGATCGCAGGCTCAGTAATTATGGCACATGCGTTTAGTTGCCTTGCAGCATGTGAGATCTTCCTGAACCATGGATCGAACCCGTGTCCCCTGCCTTGGAAGGAGGATTCTTAACCCCTGGGCCACCAGGGAAGTCCCAGGCGGCATAATGTCTTAAATAATTTCTTTTCTCTTCCCCCTTTCTTTTTCTTTATTTTTTCCCCATCTCTTCGAGGATTCAGGAAACTGCTCTGTGAAGTGAAGTGAAGTGAAAGTGGCTCAGTTGTGTCCGACTTTTTGCGACCCCATGGACTGTACAGTCTGTGGAATTCTCCAGGCCAGGATACTGGAGTGGGCAGCCTTTCCCTTCTCCAGGGGATCTTCTAAACACAGGGCTCAAACCCAGGTCTCCTGCATTGCAGGCGGATTCTTTACCAGCTGAGCCGCAAGAGAAGCCCGTGGTCTATGAAGTTAATGCCTGTTAAATAGGATCTTGGCTAATTTGGTCTGTATTTCTGTGACCTGGCTTCATCATGCATGATACTCACAGTGATATATATCTCATCTCTCTAATAAGCAGAGAGTTCATCAGTGACAGAAATGAGGCCGTTGGGGGTTCTGGAAGATAGCAGTTCTCACACAGGAGAGTGTGTAAGGGCCACCTGGAGGACTTGCTAAAACACAGGTGGGGGAACCCCAACCCTTGATTCTGACCTGCTAGGTCTGGGGTGGAGCCTGACAGTGTGATGTTGTTCAGTTGCTCAGTTGTGTCCGACTGTTTGCAACCCCATGGACTGCAGCACGCCAGGCCTGCCTGTCCATCACCCAGAGCTTGCTCAAACTCACATCCACTGAGTCGTTGATGCCATCCAACCGTCGAATCCTCTGCCGTCCCCTTCTCCTCCCACCTTCAATCTTTCCCAGCATCAGGGTCTTTTCAGATGAGCCAGTTCTTCGCATCAGGTGGCCAGAGTATTGGAGTGTCAGCTTCAGCATCAGTCCTTCCAGTCAATACTCAGGGTTGATTTCCCTTAAGATGGACTGGTTTGATCTGAGAGTATAAATTTCTAACAAACCCCTAGCTGATGTGGCCGCTGAGCTAAAGACCACACACTGAGTTGCTCTAAAACCAGGTCTCGGTGATAATTTTTACAGACTCAGCTAAGCCTGCGATTGGCCGCTTGGTATTGGCAGACGAGTTAGTAAGCCCCATGCTTGGGTCTTGTATTCGTCTCATACATGCTAGCCATCGATGGCATTGATCGTGGGCCGTATCAAGCCATGCCTGTGCAGTTGAGGTGACGTGAAAAATTGCAGTTACGCTTTCAGGCCCCTTTTGTACTGATTTTCCTGCTTGTTATAAATGGGGGATCAGTCATCCAAGTAGAGTTTTTTCACAACCAGTTGTTAATTGATTCAGATTCATTGGTGACTTAGTTTTGCCGTTAGCAGCTGGGATGCTTGACCATTTCTCTCTTTGATTGGTTTCTTGGATATCACACTAAAGCGTCAGGCAGGAAGTCTTGTGAGGTTTGTCCTTGTTTAGCAGCTGGGCCCGCTTGCTTAACTGCAATGCATAAGGTCTCTGCTCTGGGGATTATGTGTGTGTGTGTATTACTGGCTCAGCCGTGTCCGACTCTGCGACCCCTATGGACTGTGTGTGGCCCTTCAGGCTCCTCTGTCCATGGGATTCTCCAGGCAAGAATCCTGGAGTGGGTTGCCATTTCCTTTTCCAGGGGATCTTCCTGACCCGGGGTTCGAACCCACATCTCTTGTGTCTCCTGGATTGGCAGACAGATTCTTGACCACAAGCACCCGCTGCTCTGGAGATGAAGGGCGAGAAGATTTGAAGCTGGGTCTTGCCACCCGCAACCCCAACCGCAGGTGTGGCCCCAGGGACTGAAAGCCAGTGCCCCATCTCCGAACTCTACGCATCTGACTTGAACCGGGGGTAGGGTGGCATTGTCTCCCGGAGCGGAAGGCAAGTCACTTCCCTGTCTACAGCCGCCTTCCTAAAATATAACGTGCTGCTGGGGACTCACGCTGTGCAGAAAAAAGCAAGCTCACAAATCCACAAAGGCCATATTTAAAAGTTCTTCCCACTGCCTTCTCTCTTCGGGTAGGGCGTGGACTGTGTACATGGGGGAGCGATGTTTTTTTCTGAGACCACCCCCCACCCCGCACCGCCCCGCCCAAGGACATGAAAAATCTGTGGATCGTTTCCCCCTCTGCTTGCAGGATCTCTTTTATGTTTTCAGGCAGAGAGCCTCACGGAACCAAACATAATAATTATTATTTTTTCATTTTGTCTTCTTCATACAAGGGGTTCTTTCAGTAAAACCGCTTCCAGTCTGATGGGGGCAAAATGGATCTTTGCGTTTTCCCTCCCCGCGTCTCAGGGGCGCAAATGGCAAAATAACCCCTTATGCAATGCTTCGGGTGGGAACAGTCCTTTCGTTTTTTTTTGAAATGAACTTGGTAGACTCCTCCAACCGGCTGAGGCGGACGGTGAAAATGTAAAGTGAAAATTCAGCCCTGCGTGTGTGTTTTCAACTAGCTGGGGAACACATATCGTGTCCTTGGGGGCCATGTGGCCAGTACAACTTCAGAGAGAGCTCTGGGGGGGAGACCGTAGGTTTCATTTCAAGAGGAGCCAAAGGAAGCCTGTGTCCTGGTTCTTTTGAGATGGCGAGGATTATCCCTACCCGAAAAATAGATTCCCTAGCAACAAGAGATAAGAGAACGTGCTCATAAAGTTCCCCCACTTACTCATTAAAAAAAAAAAAGCCGTGAGGCAGATGGTTTGGATCAGGCAGGTATTCCAGGGTCTTAATTTACTCAGTGTCGGTACATGGAGCATAAATATTGAACTGTTTGCACGCTGCCGTTTGCAAAACTGCAGCCTGACAACTCTTTCAAAGAGGAGAGGTTTCCAAAGACCCAGCTCCCCCTGCCCATCAGTAATCCAAACAGGATGCTGGCAGAGAGAAAGCCACGGGGGACCCAGATCCCTGGGCATGTGTGAAGGAAACAGGGCAGAGAATTCAGGATGCTCGGTATAGCACAGGACGAAAAAGAAAGCAAAGCTACTGGGAAGAGACAGAGGTCTGGAGTTCAAAACTGGAAACTGTTGCATCCTGGCGAGAAACCTTTACAAAATCTATTCATTTTATGTAGCCACGCAGTGTAGCATCGGACAGTGTCGCTTCCAAATGAAGCTCTGTCTTTGCGTTTACCAGACTCCATTGCTTTTTTAAAAAAACTGCCTTACGTGGCAACATCTTGCTGGAGGTGGTTAGCTGTCTTTATGACTGAAGGTACCTCACGTGTGTATAGAAGTGTGTGAGGAGGCAGTTTCCCCCTGGGTCTCAGGTGGGAAAGAGCTAAGAGATGGAAATTGTCACTCACAGGTCAGAAATCGAGAAGCTCTTTGTCCCTTCCGCTGTAAATTATTGGAAACGATTTCCGTCTTGTGTCTGTCTGTGCACAATGAAAACTTCAGTCCCTTTAATGTTTCTTTGGTCTTGTAACCTAGAGTCTTACTCTGCTAAGACCAGGATGTGATCCGTGGACAAGCTGTTTTTTAAATGATATTTTTCTTACCATTTTTGTGAGGTACAGCTGATGTACAACATTACATGTTTCAGGGGTACAGTATAGTGATTCACAGTTTTTTTTGTGTGTGTGATTCACAGTTTTTAAAGATTATACTCCATTTATGGTTATAGAATATTGGGTATATTCCCTATACTGTACACTATAAATTTTGAAAATGTAATTTGAAACCTTCATAAATATATAAATATATATAGATATGTCCTTCATAAATACATACACACACACACACACACACACACATATACAGTCCATGGAATTCTCTAGGCTAGAATACTGGAGTGGGTAGCCTTTCCTTTCTTCTCCAGCAGATCTTCCCAATCCAGGGATTAAACCCAGGTCTCCTGCATTGCAGGCAGATTCTTTACCAGCTGAGCCACCAGGGAAGCCCAAGAATACTAGAGAGGGTAGCCTATCCCTTCTCCAGGGGATCTTCCCAACCCAGGAATGGAAACAGGTTCTCCTGCATTGCAGGTGCATTCTTTACCAACTTAGCTGTCAGGGAAGCCCTATATATTTTATATATAGTTACATCTAAACATCTCAGTCTCTTTTCTTTCTCTTCCTCTCACTGGTGTATCCACCTGAGTCTTGTGTCTTCTTAAGACATGCAGATATGTTTTCCCTTTATGTACATTTAGGATAATATACTTATACCCACTCTTCAGTGTATTGCAGGAGAATGGCATGGGAAAGCGGCAGACAAGCCTGCCTCTGTAATGAGATCCAGGGGATCTTCCCAACCCAGGAATGGAAACAGGTTCTCCTGCATTGCAGGTGGATTCTTTACCAACTTAGCTGTCAGGGAAGCCCTATATATTTTATATATAGTTACATCTAAACATCTCAGTCTCTTTTCTTTCTCTTCCTCTCACTGGTGTATCCACCTGAGTCTTGTGTCTTCTTAAGACATGCAGATATGTTTTCCCTTTATGTACATTTAGGATAATATACTTATACCCACTCTTCAGTGTATTGCAGGAGAATGGCATGGGAAAGCGGCAGACAAGCCTGCCTCTGTAATGAGGAAGCTCAGATGGCTCGGCAGGCAGCAGGGCTGTTTCAGCTCTTGTCAGCCCCAAATACGGTCTGCATTGTTCCTGGCTGAAGTTTCCAGTACATGCGGTGAGTACGCGGACGCTTCTGCTGAGATTGGCTGCGTCCCAGACGAGTTCCAGGAGGTGGTCAAGTGTGACTGATCCACACCGTTTAATTCCCTCTCTTTAAAGAGCAGCTGGAATGCATGCTTATCCTTAGGTGGAAAGCGTGTCCGTCCTCCACTTTCTCAGGGCTGTGAAGCCCGTGACTGTTTGGCCCTCAGGGAATTCAGGCCTCCCAGCTCCTCTCAGGGATATCCTGCCCTTTGGATCCCCTAACAGGACGTGCTCTGTCCTGGAGCTCTGATCAGAGTCCTCTTTATTTAGTAGGCGTGATGATCAGAGTTGTGGAGAGCGGGGAAGAAAAATTGTCCAGATGGTGAGATTTGCAGTCTGCGTTCGGGACAGCTTTGGGAAAGACTCCAACTTCTGTTTTATTTAAAGGGATCAACTTGTATCATTTCATGAATGAAGCGAGACAAATTCTTCTAAGGCAACTCGTGGCAGCCATAATACATATATATATACATCTGCTGCTGTTGCTGCTGCTAAGTCGCTTCAGTCGTATCCGACTCTGTGCAACCCCATAGACGGCAGCCCACCAGGCTTGCCTGTCCCTAGATTGCCCTAGACTCTGTCCTGACTGCTGGCTGATGGACGGGTTGCTTTTGGGGCTGTGAACAAATCAGTGAACCAAAGATTGGTTTATGTTTCCTGCTGGGGTTTTGGGAACACTCGTATAGTGGTCCCGATGTTCCCTACGTGCTGGAGCTGTCCTTCCCATCTTAGGCTATGGTGTATACCTTCCTGGGAGAGGATTGCTTCAGGGTGAGTGTGTAAATGCGCAATGAGTGTGTCACACAGATTTGGTTGTAGAGGACAATGGTGTGCATTTGTATGGGGTCTAGGAAAATAAGTTTCCAATATTCATGTCTTTGTTTCCATTCAGAAATGTGTGCCTTGCTGGGGTATTATGAGTGTCTTGCAGCAATTTATTATTATTATTATTTTGACTTGTGGTCTCTAGAGCACAGGCTTGGGAGTTGTGGCTCACTGGCTCAGTGTGGCATGTGGGATCTTCCTGGACCAGGGATCGAACCTGTGTCTCCTGCATTAGCAGGCGGATTCTGAACCATGGAATCACCAGGGAAGCCCCTGCAATGACTTCTGACATATTTCTGAAACAAGACGATCAAAAACTATTCACCTAAAAGACATGAAAAGCTCGTGTCATTCCATGGGGCCAGGTGATAATTAGAGAAATTTGAGTCCGTGGTATTTTTAGTTTGTAACTTTATTTTGTTATTAGCAATCAATAGTTTGTGGTCTCTTTGGTTTCCAAAGAATCACCTTTGCTTACCCTGATGCCCTGATTCTGTCTTTTTTCCTTCCAACTATATTGTAATATTACTGACATACAGTAGTATATAAATTTAGGGGTAAAGCATAATAAATTCATTGATATACCACATGAAATGATTATTACATGCTTAGTAAACAGCTGTCATCTCAGATACAAAGTTAAAGAAATAGAAAGCACATTTTCCTTGTGATGCAAACTCTTAGGATTTTTCTCTTAAGTTTCATATATAATATACAATATATTTTATATAAAAAAATAATGTTTCATAATTAAAATATGTTAATTATATTTGTCATGCTGTATATTACCGTCCTTTGTTGTTCAGTCGCTCAGTCATGTCTGACTCTTTGCGACCCCATGGACTGCAGCACGCCAGGCCTTCCTATCCATCACAAACTTGCGGAGCTTACTCAAACTCATGTCCATCGACTCAGTGATGCCATCCAAGCATCTCATCCTCTGTCGTCCCCTTCTCCTCTTGCCTTCAGTCTTTCCCAGCATCAGGGTCTTTTCTAATGAGTCGGTTCTTCCCATCAGGTGATCTAAGTATTAGAGCTTCAGCTTCAGCATCAGTCCTTCCGATGAATATTCAAGACTGATGCCCCTTAGGATTGACTGGTTTGATCTTGTTGCTACCCAAGGGACTCTCAAGAGTCTTCTCCAACACCATAGATCAAAAGCATCAACTCTCTGGTGCTCAGCCTTCTTTATGGTCCAACTCCACATTGCATATATGACTACTGGAAAAACCGTAGCTTTGACTGTATAAACCTTTGTCCCTTATATGTCTCTAGTACTTCTCGTAACACTTGAAGCTTGTTCCTTTTGAGTCAGTGTTATTAGTTGAAAGGGTCTTTCAGAAGCTACTGGGAAGGAATCAAGGTTGTGGTAAGTTGCTCAAGTCGGTTTGCCTGTCTCTCTGTTTTGCTTTTATTACATCCTATTTTATTTACTTTCTGGCCACGCTGCCCAGCACGTAGGTTCTTAGTTCCCAAACCTGTGCGCCCTGCATAGGATGTGCAAGTCTTAGCCAGTGAACCGCCAGGGAAGTTTTTTTGCATCCTGTTTTAAGTTAGATGCCAAGTAGTGATTGCCGGGCAGCTGGTGTGTCGTTTGATGTCTCTGTATGAATGTAGGTCTAGTATGGACGTTTCCTCCTCTCTCGGCTTGGTGAGTGCCTGAATCGCTTTCCGTTACGTTTTCATGTATGTTTCCTGTTGTTTGACATTGTACATCCCCCGCCCCCTCCTGATCGTTCCCTGTGTTTCTCCTTTCCCACGTTTAAGCAGTGAGGTAATTGCCGGGCAGCTGGTGTGTAGTTTGATGTCTCTGTATGAATGTAGGTCTAGTATGGACGTTTCCTCCTCTCTCGGCTTGGTGAGTGCCTGAATCGCTTTCCGTTACGTTTTCATGTATGTTTCCTGTTGTTTGACATTGTACATCCCCCGCCCCCTCCTGATCGTTCCCTGTGTTTCTCCTTTCCCACGTTTAAGCAGTGAGGTTGCCTCGCTGCACAGAGCAGAAAATGACAGGACCCTTTGCTGCTCGGCATGGGTTTCCAGGAGCCTCAGATCCGAGGAAAAGCACAGCGCTCTTTCTTAGCTAGGAAATCTGAGGAGTTTCCTGGGTTGCAGAGAGATGGCTTTCCCAAGGAACTGGGAAACATTTGTTGGGGCCCCAGGAGTGCAGAAGAGGAGCTGTGCGTGGGAGGACCGTTCAGGAGGAGCCGTGTCTGGACCGCCCACTGGGCAGAGCCCTGGGCATAGAGGCTGCTGGGAAGGAGCCTTCGAAGACTGTAGAGATTCGCCGACCTGCCGTCTTCAAGAGCAGCAGCAGCGACGAGGGAAACACCTACTTCGGGTGTGGCCACTGTGAGGCCTCTGAGCAAGGGCCGCTCATCTCTTCTGACAGCAAGGAGTGCTTCTGTGTCTGCGAGAGAATTTGGGGGTTGGAGATGCTCAGGTTGCTTCAGGTTAGCGTGCCTCTCTGTCTCCGTCCCAGGGAAGGAAATGGCAACCCGCTCCAGGATTCTTGCCTGGAGAGCCCCGTAAACAGAGGAACCTGGTGGGCTGCAGTCCATGAGGTCACAAAGAGTCAGACATAACTGAGCTACTAACACTCCCTCGCTGTCTCAGAGTCTCACACTTCTCTCATTCAAGCTTTGATTTTAATGACTTTTGACTTTTTAAAAAAAACGACTTCTTTTTCTGAATGACTTTTGAGTTGGATTTCCTAACGACTTTGGCGTTTTTGACTGGCTTTGACTCGGGAGTCGGGCTGCACGGTCAATGCTTCTGGCAACTTGGCTGCTCAGAAAATAAGAACCTGGGCCTTATTTTCAGGACGGCGGGCCCTGTGGTTGCTGGAACTGAGCATCCTGAATTGATGACTAGCTTCCCTGAGCCTGTACATTTCTTGCCAAGCGTCTAATGCCAGCAGGAGAATTCCTCCTGCACTCAATTCTGGTAACTACATCGACCCCTCTGCAAACCTCCCCTTCCACCTGTGACTCCTCTCCACTAACCACAGTGAAGCCTTAGTATCTGCGATGCTGCTCCACCCCAGAAATGGTCACCATCCTGTTTATGATCAGTGATCAAGTCCCTGTTGCTCTCAGCCAGGTTTACCCACTTTAAAAATCCCCTCCTGAGGGTGGACTTTCTGAGGCACTGTTGGTCCCAACTGTCTGGGGAGTCCGATTTTTCTTGAAAGTGTAGCTTGAGCCCAGAGCTTATGTAGAAATGTTTTATTGAAGAGCAAAATCCCAGGGAAGCAGAGACAAGGACGAGGGGACCGTGGCTTGCCCAAATACGTCCTGAGGCAGTGTCTGTGTGTGATCTTCTTGCCAGGAGATCCAAACAGTCCACCCTAAAGGAAATCAGTCTTGAATATTCACCGGAAGGACTGATGCTGAAGTTGAAGCTCCGATACTTTGGCCACCTGATGTGAAAGAGCTGACTCACTGGAAAAGACCCTGAGGCTGGGAAAGATTGAAGGCAAAAGGGAGAAAGAGGCAGCAGAGGATGAGATGGTTGGACGGCATCACTGACTCAATGGACATGAGCTGGGGCAAACTGTGGGAGATGGTGACGGACAGGGAAGCCTGGTGGGCTACAGTCATGGGGTCGCAAAGAGTTGGAGACAGCTTGGCAACTGAACAGTGATGCATATGTTATCTTACAAGTCAAAGGTGCCTGATGAGGCAGGAGCAAGGTACTGTCCACATGTGCCCTGGAGTGCGGGGGTCAGCATGAGCCCCTCGTGTTGGTCACTGCTGTGGGGACCAGCTCGATATGTGGCAGACAGTCTCAGGGACAGACCAGGCCCGGAGGATGTGATGACCAAACCACACTGTCTGAATCAGGAAGCGTGAAGGGAGGCTGTTCTACCACAGGGGCCTACGGGACATTCATTTCGGGTCCCTCCAGGAAAGTTCTCACACACCTCTTCTTCTTAAAAAAAAAAAATGATCACAGTTCTCTAAAAACACCTCATCTTCCAGAATGTCTTTTCCTTTCAAAGTGCTTTTATATCCACAGCCTATTTCTAGCTCGTCAATCAATACTGGATTTGCCTGGGATGAGGTGTAGCCCTATTCTTAAGGCTTTCTGCCGTGTTGACTTTCTCCGCCTTGCCCTCCTTCAGCTAGCGATGGGCGCTTCCATCCCTGGGAACCTGAGCCTACGTTTCCCTAAAGCTTTCCCTAACGAGGTGCTGATGCTTTGTGCTCCCTCCCAGTCCACACACCTCCCCCGCCTGCCTACCCTGAGGATTCAGGATTCCTGAATTTCTCAGCCAGTCCACCCGGCTCACCACCACGGGACTCCAGTCGTGGCTCCACCCCAGATTTTCAGATCATCTTCTAGTAGTTCTGACCTCGGACTGTTCCTTTTCCTTAAGAATTTGAGGCGACATGACTATGATGTTTATTTGACCTTTGAAACTCAAGTTTTCATTGTAAACTGAGACCTAATTACAGAAAAGTGGCCCCCTTTCCCTACAAAGTGCATGAAGATTACATGGCAGGCACCCTTCTAGAGATGTTGGTAGCACATCCACCAACTATGCCCCTTCCGAGACACACCCCATTCGCGTACCTCCACGTACATACTATGAGAATTTTTCTCTTTGAGACAGCAAAATACTTTTTGCACGCAGGGTGCATTCAGCCGCAACCGAGAAGAGACCTAGTCCACAGGATCACAGGTCCAGGGCAGGAGACCGAAAGGTACAGCTCTGAGACTCGCAAGACGGGTCTCTCAAAGGTGGTGGAGGCGATCGGAACCGTCACAGGGGTTCCAGACCCACCGGGACAAGGTCTAGAGAGCAGGCATGCAGTCCCTCATTTCTGCTTCCGCGGCTTCCAGGGCTGCACACGTTGGACTTGAGCCTCAGCCTTGTCTGTCTTCTGTTGGGCTTCAGCCTGCATGTTTGCTTCCTCTTCCACTTGGCTCTCGTGGCGTTCAGTTCATTTCAGCCGCTCGATTGTGTCTGACTCTTTGCTACCCCATGGACCGCAGTGCGCCAGGCCTCCCTGTCCATCACCAACTCCCGGAGTTCACCAAAACTCATGTTCATTGAGTCAGTGATGCCACCCAACCATCTCATCCTCTGTCGTCCCCTTCTCTTCCTGCCCCCAATCTTACTCAGCATCAGAGTCTTTTTCCAGTGAGTCAACTCTTCGCATGAGGTGGCCAAAGGATTGGAGTTTCAGCTTTAGTGTTAGTCCTTCCAATGAATATTCAGGATTGATTTCCTTTAGGATGGACCGGTTTCATCTCCTTGCAGTCTGAGGGACTCTCAAGAGTCTTCTCCAGCAGCACAGTTCGAAAGTATCAGTTCTTCAGTGCTCAGTCTTCTTTATGGTCCAACTCATATCTGTACGTGATTACTGGAAAAGCCATAGCTTTGACCAAGTGGGCCTTTGTAGACAAAGTGATGTCTTTACTTTTAAATACGCTGTTTAGGTCTATCGTAGCTTTTCCTCTGTGTGGGCTGTTCTAAATCAATATACTTAGAGATTTTGCTCCTCTTTAAATGTGACTGTTAGTTGCTCAGTCGTGTCCAACTCTTTTCGACCCCATGGGCTGTGGCCCACCAGGCTTCTTTGTCCTTGGGATGCTCCAGGCAAGAATACTGGAGTGGGTTGCCATTTCCTATGTCACTTCAAACCTTTATTTTAAAACATTTTTCTTTAATTATCATTTTCAGTATTTTGTTTTGTTCTTATTTCAGTTTCCTTCTTCAGGGATTTCTGTTGTCGGCATACTGAGTCTTCTCTGCTAATGTAACTACTTGTCACTTTGTCTCAAATCCTTATATCTCTTCAAGTTTTTTTTTTTTATAATTTGAAAATTTCCTTTTATTTCTCATAAGCCATTATTTCTTTCTTATTCTCATATTTATTCCTAGTTTTTTTTTAATTTGTTTTTTAATGGGTGGAAAATTGCTTTTCAATTATGTGTTGGTTTCTACCATAGCACAACATAAATATATCCTTTCGCCTGGTTTTTTCTGTCTTTTTCTTCCCCTTGTTATTTATAGTTGTCTTGAGATCTGTCATCTGATTTCTGAGACTTTCTGTTTCTGATTTACGTTGTCCTTTTATGTGTCATTTTGATTAGTGCCTTTTAGCTCTTTTTGAAATATCAAATTGTCGTTGGCTTGTGATTTATAAGGATGCATTTTCTGGCTTGCTTTTTTTTGTCTGTTGGGATGTTACTCTGCCTCACATTCTTTCTTTTCTTACAGTAACTTTGAATCAGATTTAGCTGTGATCCCTGTTGTATTGTTCAGTTTCACATAAAGTAAGCTTCCCTCAACTTTGAGAAGTAGCTGTACACAGTTACTTTGTAGCTTCCCCTGTTCCTCTGTTCCATTGTTTCCATGCTAAAAATAACGATGAATTTGTTCGCTCTTCTTTTTGCCTCTCTTTTTGGCATCTCACTCAGCTTGGGTTGAACTCCACTGAGGGGACCCTCTCCCTGAAGAGAAGCTGGTGGGCTGGTTCCAAGAGTTTGAGGGCCAGATTGCCCAAGCGCTTTTAGCCACGCAAGGATGTCTTCAGACCCGCATGGATGTCTGGTGCCCATTTGCTGCTGAGTTGAACAAGATCTATCTCAGTTCCAGCTGCTGACCTCAGATTGGCTCCCTGCACTCACCAGTGCAAACCTGCTGGCTCTTTGGAAGGGTTCTCCTCCTCCTGGGTCTGTGGGGACCCCAGGCTTCCCCGAGCTCCCTCTCACACAGCCGCTGCTTCCTGCATCTGGTGGTTTAGGGAGTGTGGCTAGTTGATGTCACCAGAGTTTGTCCTCAATGTGGTGCACGCATTTTTGGTTTTGCCCTCTGGTGGTTCCGTCTTTTTTTTTTTTTTTTTTTTAATGTGGATATTTACTGATATTGCACTCAGTCATTACGCCACCACTTTTTTGGTCATAAGGTCAGGAAATTCAGGGAGAGATGACCCAAGGGCAGAGGGAATGAAGCAGAGAACGGGAAGCAACATGATTGATGCTATCAGGGGGAGAGAAAACCTTGGCAGACTCATCTTTATGGCTGCTTAACTGATTTGTAGAAGGTTTAATCAAAGGATAGCTTTATTTTTGGAATGAGATTCTTTGCATGTTACCTAATTAGCCGGGTCATACACCATCTGCTTTTGTAAAGCTGGTCGCATTAAAAATCAGCCAGTTTTTTTTTTTTCAACTCTTTAACCTGTTTAAGCAGAAC
This sequence comes from Madoqua kirkii, assembly GCA_006408675.1. Lineage (NCBI taxonomy): Eukaryota > Metazoa > Chordata > Mammalia > Artiodactyla > Bovidae > Madoqua > Madoqua kirkii. The sequence goes on along the minus strand of SJYC01018948.1, from coordinate 13,218 downwards.
AAACAAAGAGCAGAATATTTGTGGAGAACATAGCTTTTCTGAAAGGTTAATGCTTCCTGTGTATGTGTGTGTGTGTGAGTTGCTCAGTCGTGTCCGACTCTTTGCGACCCCATGACTATAGCCCACCCGGCTCCTCTGTCCATGGAATTCTACAGGCAAGAATACTGGAGCGGGCTGCCATTCCCTTCTCCAAGGGATCATCCAAATCCAGGGACGAAACCCAGGTCTGCTTCATTGCTGGCAGGCGGTAACCATTTGAGCTACTAGGGAAGCCGAGTGCTTTAGGGGTTGGCAAGCTTGAGTGTGCTTTATCGAAGGAGCTTGAATGTAGGAATACAAAATAATAAATGCAGCAATAAAGTGCTCGCTGAGGTATATACAGGTTTGCTTGCTTATTTGCAAATTTCTAAATTGTCCCCACAATCTAGTCCAACAGGGCAAAAGATATACTTCAGTGGTATTTGGTGTGGATAAAGTATAAGTAAAGTACACCTCGATATGATTCAGGGTGATGCAATACATCGACGACAAGTACAGACACTTTGTTAGAGAAGGGAGTGGCCCCCCACTCCAGGATTCTTGCCTGGGAAATCCCATGGAGAGAGGAGCCTGGCGGGCTGCAGTCTACAGAGTCGCAAAGACTTGGAACTGAGCGACTGAGCAACTGACAGACCCACAGACATAGACACTTGGTAAGGCTGTTTTGGATCTTCATGTCTATTGCATCGTGTGTGTGCATATGTTTGTGTGTGTCTATTGCTCCAGCATTGTACATTCTTCAAGGAAGAAGGGATGGGAAAAGTACTTGGGAAGCCTCATTTGTATAGACCTCATACTTCGGACCTGGGTTTTAAGAATTAGGTTTTCTGTTTAGGTAGAAAGCGCCATTCAAGCTGTTGCTGTTCAGCCGCTAAGCTGTATCTGACTCTTTGCGACGCCGCCGTGGACTGCGGCGCCCCAGGCTCCTCGTCCATCACTGTCTCCCACACTTTGCTCAAGTTCGCCTCCTTTTGTCAGTGACGCTACCTGGCCATCTCATCCTCTTTCACTCCCTTCAAGTGTCTAGGGCCGTTTTTTTAGGAACACATGGCTGTACAGGGCTGGGGCAGCAGGAAACATCGATTGTACACACAGGAAGGATGGAGAGGGCGGGTGGGTGAGAGTCAGAGTGTGTGTGTGTCTTCTCGTGTCAGTAAGCGTTCTGAGGAGCTAGTTTTCAGAAGCATTTTATTGGACCTTTTATTTATTCTGGCAGGGCCTGTGCTATCTCCTTGACTTCCTTCTCTGTGCTCCCTTACAAGCACTCGAGCTGGGGCAGATGCTGTCTTGGACTTAGACGGAGTCCCAGTCCATGGAGTGGTGCCTCCAGACTTCATTTGGAAACGATGTTTCCAGAACAACAGCCACAAAAAGAAATGGAGATTGTTCTGTAAGCAGTGCTTTGCACAGTCAACACACCATTGTCCTGAAAATGTTTCTTTGTACGAAGACCTGTGAGTTTCATCCATAACTAGGCATCGTCGCTCACCTATGTCCAACTAACTGTGTGAATCCACTCCACTCAAATACTGTAGGATTACTTCTGTATAATTGCATAGCACGAGTATTCTGGAAGACATGAGTTGAAGGGGAGAAATATTTTATAAGTTATGCAGCAGAATGAGGCAGAGACAGCTTCTGACCAACTATACAGAAATCAGTCATCAGATTCTAAGAATGTAAGTTGCCTGCCATTCTTTCTCCTTTGCAGCATTTGGCGAGGTTGTTGAAAGTCACATTTTACAATGCCACTGGGGATCTTCCCGACCCAGGGATCAAACCCAGGTCTCCTGCATTGCAGGCAGACGCTTTAAGCTCTGATCCACCAGGGAAGTCCCATTTACCACCTAGGTAAATATATTGAGTTCAAAGCCCTTCTACTCTGACTTAAATGGGAAGGAAATTCGAAACAGAGGGGATAAATGTGTATGTATAGTTTTTTGGGGCTCCAAAATCACTGCAGATGGTGACTGCAGCCATGAAATTAGAAGACACATTCCTTGGAAGAAAAGTTATGACCAACCTAGATAGCATATTCAAAAGCAGAGACATTACTTTGCCAACAAAGGTCTGTCTAGTCAAGGCTATGGTTTTTTCCCGTGGTCATGTATGGATGTGAGAGTTGGACTGTGAAGAAAGCTGAGTGCCAAAGAATTGATGCTTTTGAACTGTGGTGTTGGAGAAGACTCTTGAGAGTCCCTTGGACTGCAAGGAGATCCAACCAGTCCATCCTAAAGGAAATCATCCCTGAATATTCATTGGAAGGACTGGTGTTGAAGCTGAAACTTCAATACTTTGGCCCCCTGATGTGAAGAGGTGACTCATTAGAAAAAGCCCCGATGCTGGGAAAGATTGAAGGCGGGAGGAGAAGGGACGACAGAGGATGAGATGGCTGGATGGCATCACCGACTAAATGGACATGAGTGTGAGTGAACTCCGGGAGTTGATGATGGACAGGGAGGCCTGGGGTGCTGCGATTCATGGGGTTGCAAAGAGTTGGACACGACTGAGCAACTGAACTGAACTGATAGCTGATTCACTTTTCTGTACAGTTGAAACTAACACAACATTGTAAAGCAAGTTTAATAAAATTAAAAAAAAACCACAAACCTTCCACTGTGATCTAACTGAAAATATTCCCAGACTCTGGGGCTGTCCAGTGAAATTCAAGTTAGAATATATGAAGTCCAGCAGGACAGTCTTTCTAGGCTGGGAGCAAGACAAGATAATGTCCTGAAAGGTGTCTGCCAGTAGAGATTGATTGCACTATTTTTTGCTAAAACGCCTCATTTTTCGTTTGTGCTAAAGGGTTTTGCCTAGAGCTCCCTAGGAGAAGCCTCAAAGCTGATTTTACAAGCAGCGGTGAACTTACTGGAGTTAATGGTTATTACGGCTTCACATTTGGCTGCAAGGACCCTCTCCCTGCCGTCTCTTACTTCTCTTTTCTCTCTGCCTTTGATCTTCTTGGAAGCTTTGAAGCTGCCGTCATCTTTGATTTTGATGGGCGCTTCTCAAGTCATTGTTCGATTCCTTGGATGAAGCCAAAAAAAAAAAAAAGCCTTATGTTCTTCTGCGCCTGTTTTCTCTTCTTGAGGAAAGTTTACCTGCAGTTGTCTTAACACTGATCCCTTTTGCACAGCGTGGGCCAGGTTCACTTTGAAGGTCGTGGAGTCTTGTGTGTGATGGGGATTAACCGACGGGTGAAAGACTCTGGGCCCCACGTGATTCTTTCTGTGTAGGTATGATTTCTCTGTGTCTCCTTGTCTTGCTGATTTCTCTGTCTTGGTTTCTCTCTCTATCCTCTGTCTCTCCTTTCCTCCATCTTTTCATCCCTCTCTTCCTTGATCTTTAGATTTTTTTTTTTTTTTGGCATTAAAAAAAAATTCCAGTCCGAAAAACTTCAAAAAGCTGCAGGCATCCATGACCATGTTATGTTAGTAGGTTGAAGAATTTTGTCATGTAATAGAAGACAGCTGACAGATGAAAACCAGGTTAGGTAAGAGCTCGTGACTCCAGCCAGGAAGTTGGCCTTTGGGGGTGCAGGCAGCCCTGTGGGACATTGGTTTCATTTTTGGAGCAGAAGAAGTTACAACGAATCTGCCTGCAATGCAGGAGGCCTGGGTTTGACTCCTGGGTGGGGCAGATCCCCTGGAGAAGGAAATGGCATCTCACTCCAATACTCTTGCCTGGAGAATCCCGTGGACAGAGGAGGAGCCTGGTGTGCTACAGTGCACAGGGTCACAAAGAGTCGGACATGACTGGGTGACTATCACTTTAGAAGTTAGAATGTTTGCCTGAGAACAGTGTTGGGACTTCCCTGATAGCTCAGTTGATAAAGAATCTGCCTGCAATGCAGGAGACCCCAGTTTGGTTCCTGGGTCAGAAAGATCTGCTGGAGAAGGGATAGGCTCCCCATTCCAGTATTCTTGGTGGCTCAGCTGGTAAAGCATCTATCTGCCATGCTGGAGACCTGGGTTTGATCCCTGGGTTGGGAAGATCCCTTGGAGGAGGGAACAGCAACCCACTCCAGTATTCTGGCCTGGAGAATTACATGGACTGTATAATCCACGGGATCACAAAGAATCGGACATGACTGAGTAACTTTCACTTCACTAAGAAGCGTGTTCTGGGGCAAATCACAGTCCCTGAGATGTGGCTTTTGTCAAAAAAAATCTAACAGTCCACGAGTTAGGAGGATGAACCCTGTTAGTGCTGTCCGAAGCCAAGGAGTAGCCTCTGTGTCCAGCAGCTGCTCATCACGGCACTGGTTAGTGATGGACCCAGCATGCTGGGGTCCTGGAGGATCTGGGGTACCCGAGTGAGAGCCGCCGAACTTGACTCCTCACTGTATACAGCTTCGTGGCGGTCCTGTGAGGCGAAGAGGGAGCTGCAAGGCGAGGAGGGCTTGGTGCTCAGCAGTGTGTCCATGGAGGCTGTTTAGACTCTTGCTGTTTAAAACCTCCCTCTTTGCTCTTCCCGCTTTCAAAAGTCTTGTCCCCATGTGTAAGGCCGTTCCCAGTGGCAAACATCTGGGGGAGAAGGCGCTCCGCTGGCAAATTAAGAAGGGGCCAAGGTCAACTCCAGCACTGGTACCCCTCCTTCTCCAGTATGAGCATGTGAATAACAGGATGGCCCGGAGCTGAGTCTTTCTAGAGGGACAGCGAGGACTCAGAGGGTAGGGACATCATTAGAAGGAGTCGTGTGGTCGTGATGCCTCTGGGTCCTAGAGGGCATATACTTGAGAGTGGTGTTTGGAGAAGGGCAGGGAGGAAGGAGAAGAGGAGAGGGCAACAGAGGATGAGATGGTTGGATGGCATCACTGAGTCGATGGACATGAGTCTGAGCAAGCTCCGGGAGATGGTGAAGGACAGGGAAGCAGGGTGTGCCGCAGTCTATGGGGTTGCACAGCCAGACACGACTCAGCACCTGAACAGTAACAACAGGAAGGGGTAAAGAAGAGGCAGTGACAAGTTAGACTGTCCCTGAAAGTCCTAGAAAGCGCTTAGCCGTTTTACCACTCAGCCTCCTCAGCTTCCCTGAGAGAACTGGACTTTGTTCTCCCCCAGGATTCAAACAGCAATATTCTGTGCATCCCCTGGAGAGGCAGTGGCACCCCACTCCAGTATTTTTGCCAGGAAAATCCCATGGATGGAGGAGCCTGGCGAGTTACAGTCCACGAGGTCGCAAAGAGTCAGACAGGACTGAGCAACTTCTTCACATAGTCTGTGTGTCATGGAGCAGAGTGGGCAGCAGTGTCTCTGCAAAGGTCCAGATAGGAGGTGTTTTGTGGCTTCCCAGGCGGCGCTAGTGGTAAAGAACCTACCCGCCAGTGTGGAACACATAGGCGATGTGTGTTCGATCCCTGGGTCGGGAAGATCCCCTGGAGGAGGGCATGGCAACCCACTCCAGTGTTCTTGCCTGGAGAATCCCAGGGACAGAGGAGCCTCTCAGACTACAATCCATGGAGTTGCAAAGATTTGGACGTGACTTAGTGACTAAAGAACACCAGCAGCAAACTTGATAAAGCAGCTGCTGCTACTGAGTCGCTTCAGTCGTATCTGACTCTGTGCAGCCCCGTAGATGGCAGCCCACCAGGCTCTACCATCCCTGGGATTCTCCAGGTAGGAGTACTGGAGTGGGCTGCCATTTCCTTCTCCAGCCCATGAAAGTGAAAAGTGAAAGTGAAGTCTCTCAGTTGTGTCGGAGCCTCAGCGACCCCATGGACTGCAGCCCACCAGGCTCCTTCATTCATGGGATTTTCCAGGCAAGAGTGCTGGAGTAGGGCGCCATCGCCTTCTCCAGGATAAAGCAACAATCATGACCAATTTTTAGTGGAAACTGGTGACTGTAGCCATGAAACTAGAAGACGCTCAGTCCTTGGAAGGAAAGTTATGACCAACCTAGACAGCATATTCAAAAGCAGAGACATTACTTTGGCAACAAAGGTCCGTCTAAGTCAAGGCTATGGTTTTCCCTGTGGTCATGTATGAATGTGAGACTTGGACTGTAAAGAAAACTGAGCGCTGAAGAATTGATGCTTTTGAAGTGTGGTGTTGGAGAAGACTCTTGAGAGTCCCTTGGACTGCGAGGAGATCCAACCACTTCCTCCTAAAGGAGATCAGTCCTGAGTGTTCATTGGAAGGACTGATGCTGAAGCTGAAGCTCCAGTATTTGGACACCTCATGAGAAGTGTTGACTCATTGGAAAAGACTTTGATGCTGGAAGGGATTGGGGGCACTAGGAGAAGGGGACAACAGAGGATGAGATGGCTGGATGGCATCACTGACTTGATGGATGTGAGTCTGAGTGAGTCGGATGCGACTGAGCGACTGAACTGAGCTGAACTAATGTCACATAATAGACTGCAGCCCACCAGGCTCCTTCATTCATGGGATTTTCCAGGCAAGAGTGCTGGAGTAGGGCGCCATCGCCTTCTCCAGGATAAAGCAACAATCATGACCAATTTTTAGTGGAAACTGGTGACTGTAGCCATGAAACTAGAAGACGCTCAGTCCTTGGAAGGAAAGTTATGACCAACCTAGACAGCATATTCAAAAGCAGAGACATTACTTTGGCAACAAAGGTCCGTCTAAGTCAAGGCTATGGTTTTCCCTGTGGTCATGTATGAATGTGAGACTTGGACTGTAAAGAAAACTGAGCGCTGAAGAATTGATGCTTTTGAAGTGTGGTGTTGGAGAAGACTCTTGAGAGTCCCTTGGACTGCGAGGAGATCCAACCACTTCCTCCTAAAGGAGATCAGTCCTGAGTGTTCATTGGAAGGACTGATGCTGAAGCTGAAGCTCCAGTATTTGGACACCTCATGAGAAGTGTTGACTCATTGGAAAAGACTTTGATGCTGGAAGGGATTGGGGGCACTAGGAGAAGGGGACAACAGAGGATGAGATGGCTGGATGGCATCACTGACTTGATGGATGTGAGTCTGAGTGAGTCGGATGCGACTGAGCGACTGAACTGAGCTGAACTAATGTCACATAATGAGTGACATAAGATAATCCGTAGTCAGGAGAGCTGGGTTCTGCCTGCACCTCTGCCTTTGGGTAAGTGCGGGTTTTACTGCGTCTAAATGGGGTCCCAGGCTCTTCCGTTTCTTTCCTCACAAGAGCTGTTGAGAAAGACTTGGGAAGATCTCTGGGAAAGACACAAGAGTGTGGACGTGTGTGCAGTGTCCCCCTTGGAGTTGAATTACTAGTAGAGTGAACCACAGCCAACTCCGAGTTGATGGGCATCATCTAACCACCCACCGTTTTCTCCTCTTCCGTGCTGACGCGTCTCTTGTTCCAGTGTGGCCCTTTTGACGCAGCCACATGCAGGAGGCTAGTGTCCCCAGAAAAAAGATAAAATAGCCTTAGGAGAGATGTACACAGTGGAAGGCTTGAAGCAGCTGGCTAGGAAGTGTCCCGCCCTGCCAGGTCACAGAGCAGCTTGCCTGTAACAGTTGTCGAGTGAAGAACAGAGAGTGAAGGCGGGTTGAGCAAGGCCTGGTCTGGGCTGACTGATGCTGAAGCTGAAACTCCAACCCTTTGGCCACCTAATGCAAAGAGCTGATTCATTGGAAAAGACCGTGATGCCGGCAAAGACTGAGGGCAGGAGGAGAAGGGGACGACAGAGGATGAGATGGTTGGATGGGATCACTCAATGTACATGAGTTTGAGTAAACTCCGGGAGTTGGTGATGGACAGGGAGGCCTGGCCTCCTGCAGTCCGTGGGGTCACAAAGAGTTGGACATGACTGAGTGACTGAACTGAACTGAACTGGGCTGCCTGAGGACCGCTGGAGGCTGTCAGCATCAGTGTGGGCAGGAGGGAGTGGACAGGAAGCTTCCAGCGTGGGCAGGGAGCTGTGGCTGGCTTTGCTTGAGTGTCCGGCTCTCTCCACCCATCACCACTCTGCACTCACCTACTGGCGGGAGCACCAGGGCAGGGAAGTCTAGAGCTGTAAGGCTGGGCATAAGGTCTTCCAACTGTGAGAGGGAGACTTGTCCGCCTCTGGGGCACGTACTGGTGGCACAGAACATTTTCTTTCCTGTTGGAGGCATGGAAATGCTCCCTTGAGATTGTGGGAGATTTTTTTTTTTTCCCTTAATTGAGCTCAGGTATGAGACTCATGCTGAGATTTAATTACCCTTTGCCTTTCAAATCCCTTAAAACAGTAATGATTTGCAAGGCACACCCACATTCTCTTAAATGCACTGATGATTTTCTCCCACAGGCCTGGTAACCCAGCACGGTCTCTCTCTAGGTAGCTTTCACGTGTCCTGCTCCTGTCCACCCTTTGCTGTCTCTTGGCCTCTCGCAATGCTCTGGAGCAGTCTGGGTCTGGCCCAGTGCCCACCGTGTGACACACCGTGTGAAGGGTTTTGGTTTTGCACAGTGTGGACTGGGATCCATGGGTCACGCTTAAGCCGACCTCTTCTTCAACTTCAAACTCTTCTCTTTACCAGTCATAGTGTGCCTGGTGCTCTGGTTTATTTCCCCGCTGCTCTTTATGTCCTTCTGGGCTGCCTGACACTACGTTCACGGTTTTTATAGGTGAACTTGAAAGAGGTCAGTACTTACTGGAAAAGAAGCATTTAGAGCTGTCAGACTCAAATCAAGCATGTGTGTGCCTCTGCGTGTGTGGAGTACTCTGCTTGTGCCTGCAAGTGGTGTGTGTGTCGTGTGTGGGGGTGTGTGTCATGTGTGTAGTGTGTTTTGGGTGTTTCTGCTGTGTGGATTGTGAGTGGTATGTGCATCATGTGTGGTGTGTGCGTGTGGATTGTGTGTGTGGTGTGTGGGCTGTGTGTGGAATGTGTGTGTGTGGTGTGTGTGTGGTGTCTGTGGGCTCTGTGTGTGTGTGTGTTGTTGTATGGTGTGTGTGGTGTGTGTGTGTGTGTGGTGTGTTGTGTGTGCTGTGTGTGTGTGTGTGTGGTGTGCGTGCTGTGTGTTTGTGCTGTGTGTGTGTGTGGTGTGGGTGTGTGGTGTGGGTGTGGGTGTGGTGTGTGTGTGGTGTCTGTGGGAGCTGTGTGTGTGGTGTGTGTGGTGTGTGTGTGTGGGGTGTCTGTGGGCTCTGTGTGTGTGTGTGTTGTGTGTGGTGTGTGTGTGTGTGGCGTCTGTGGGCTGTGTGTGCCTGTATTCTGCAGGAGCAGCTGACTGAGGGAACAGGCCGTGCGGATCCCGTGGCCCGGCGTCAGGTCCCAGCAGCCCGTGTTGGGAGCAGCGGGGTTGGCGGCCTCGGCTCTGCAGTCGGGGCTTCCGTGCTGCCTCAGAGGGTGAAGAACCTGCCTGCGGAGCCGGTGCCCCGCCCCGGTCCCCTGCAGAAGGCCTGGCACCCACTCCGGGACTCTTGCCTGGAGAATCCCGTGGACAGAGGAGCCCGGCAGGCTGCCGCCCATGGGGTGGCTCAGAGTCGCACGCGACTGAAGGGACGCGCACACACCCCGTGCGCTCTTGCAGCACGTGATACAGTTTGAGCGCTGCGTATTGAAGGAGATAACTTTCTCAAAAGATGAGGAACCGTGAGACACACACACACACACACACACACACACACACACACACACACACACACTTCAAGTCTGGTGTCAAGTAATTATTTTCCAAACTTTACAAACACAGATGAAAACACAAGTTCAAACACACTCAGCAATAATGCTGCCAAAGCTCTGATTTATGTTCGATGGAAACACACAGAGAAGCCTCATTTTCTGTGTAAATATCAACATACTTGGGGGACTTTTCTGAACTCCAGTGTGTATCGCTGTTTTAAATGTAGATGCAGATGGGAAACGTGTCTAAGGGCCATTTACAGAAGTTAATGGGATGCCGTTGACGTTTTTAGGCCATTTGTTCACATTTACACTTACTGATAATCATTATATCTTAAGCATGTCTTGTGTGATAAGGCATTTAATGACTTTTATTCAAACATGTCTTGATTAATTGCTGCCCAGTGACCCAAAGTCACAGATTTTCGTCAGCTAGTTTGTCTTCTTTGCAAAAGAAAAAAAGAAAAATCTTCCAAACACTTTGGAAAGCTATTTAAAATTTGATCCAAGTCTAAAAGCCAGCCAAGTAATACATGGAGTTTCTCAAGGGGTTCAAGCAGTACTGTTAATTTGCATCTATAGAATTTTCAATTAAATTCTTAAAAATTGGGAATTTAAGGCTGACACATTAACAGATTCAATTTTTTGTCAGTAGTTGCATATTTATTACAAACAACAGCAAATTATTACTGAAAATAGTGGCTTCCCAAAGTGCAAGTGAAGTTGCTCAGTCATGCCTGACTCTGCGACCCCATGGACTGTAGCCCACCAGACCAGGCTAGTCTGTCCATGGGTTTCTCCAGGTAAGAATGCTGGAGTGGGTTGCCATTTCCTTCTCCAGGGAATCTTCCTGACCCAGGGATCGAACCCAGATCGCCCACATTATAGGCAGACACTTTAACCTCTGAGCCACCAAGGAAGCTTCCCAAAAGGTTGCCTCAGTTAATCCTTTGTGGCTGTGCTAAGTTGCTTCAGTTGTGTCTGACTCTTGGCGACCCCACGGACTGTAGCCCCGCAGGCTCCTCTGTCCATGGAATTCTCCAGGCAGGAGTACTGCAGTGGACTGCCATGTACTCCTCGAGGGGTCTTCCCAACCCAGGTATTGACCTCATGTCTCTTGTGTCTGTTGCACTGGCAGGCGGGTCCTTTACCCCTGGTGCCACCTGGGAAGCCCTGTTAATCCTTTCCCCTATTTTATCTAGGTTCCCTGCAACTGTTTTGTTCTCAGAATCTTGGCTCTTACTGTCAACTCCATACTAGTTGATTTTATGACATTAACAGATTTAATTTTAATCAACACAAGCAACTAACAAATTTTGTCAGGCTTGTACCCCCCTACTTGCTGAGGTGTCTCAGCCCATTGACATACATTATTCATTTTTGTTTAACTGTTGACGTATAGTAACTGATTTAGAAATTGCATGGCACAAACTCATTTTTGAGGATCACATGACAATTGAAGTACAAACAATACAGTCATACTTTTGTTGACCCTTGTAATTCTTTCATAAGAATCAAGACTTTGGCTTTCTAATTGTTTGGGAAATGGGAAGCTTTTTATGTTTCTTAATTTAACTTTTATAAGGAAGTTTAGCTGATTTACAGTGCTTTGTTAATTTCAGGTGTACAGGAAGTGATTTGGTTATACATATAGCCATTTGTTTTCAGATTCGTTTCCCATATGGGTCATGACAGAGTGTTGAGCAGAGTTCGCTGTGCTCTACGTTGGGTCCTTGTTGATTTTCTATTTTACACACATTAGTCACACTAATTGGGCTTCCCAGGTGGAACCAGTGCTAAAGAATCCACCTGCCAATGCCGGAGACACGAGAGACACAGGTCTGATCCCTGGGTCAGGCAGATCCCCTGGGGGATGGCATGGCAACCCACTCCAGTCTTCTTGCCTGGAGAATCCCGTGGACAGAGGAGCCTGGGGTGCTACAGTCCATGGGTTGCACAGAGTCAGACACGACAAAGGCAGGCAGCGGCAGGCAAGTGGTCATGGTCATCATTTTGCCTTTTTTTTTTTGAACACGACGGAGCAGCTGAGCATGCACCCTTGGGTGAGGGCCTCAGAGCATGCTTCCCCTGGTCAGCTGCTGTGCGTGTCTGCCTGCTGTTGATTTGGCTCCTCTCCAGGGTCTGGGTGAGCAGGGTGTCCTGGAAGCACAGAGCGAGGGGGCACGCGGCCTGTCTCAGAGCTCTGGGCGCTGTAAACCTTCCCTGGGAGGAATGTGTGGTGAGCCTCCTGCTCGGTGTCTCTGATGGTGGGGGACGGTAGCAGACAGAACGTGCGCTCTGCTTCAGCTCTGAATCTCGCTCAGCAACTCCAGAGTGGACCCAACCCTGGGCCACTTACTTACCAAAATTCCGAGCCCCGGTGTGTTGAAGACAGGCACGCCACGGAACTGCTCTTGTTGCAGGGAGGAAGCCAATTCTGACTCCATGTTGGAAATATTCCTTTGACTTGCTTTTAATATTATCATCATACTCAATGGCTTGCCTGGAAGACCCTTCCATGGTTTTTCCAGTAATGTATGCATGTGAGAGGTGGACTATAAAGAAAGCTGAGCACCAAAGAATGGATGCTTTGGAACGGTGGTGTTGAAGAAGACTCTTGACACTCCCTTGGACGGCAAGGAGATCCAGTCAGTTCATCCTAAAGGAGATCAATCCTGAGTATTCGTTGGAAGGACTGATGCTGAAGCTGAAACTCCAATCCTTTGGCCTCCTGATGTGAAAAACTGACGCACTGGAAAAGACCCTGATGCCAGGAAAGACTGAAGGCGAGAGGAGAAGAGGATGACAGAGGATGAAATGGTTGGATGGCATCGCCGACTCAATGGACATGAGTTAGAGTGAAGTCTGGGAGTTGGTGATGGACAGGGAGGCCTGGTGTGCTGCAGTTCATGGGGTCGCAAAGAGTCGGACACGACTGAGCAACTGACTGAACTGAACTGGAAGACCCTGCCCATCTGCTTGACTGTAAACTAAAGCGCCTTTGTTTAGCTGGAGGAGAGAGAAGTCTGCCCCGTCCACCTGTGAGTAGGAGACATGAACACAGCCCTTACGAAGGCGGGACATTCTCTTGGAGATGTTTTGCAAGACTGAAGACCCTTCCACTTTACTCCCCACTGCCTCTCCTTCTCTAGTCTGCCTTTTAATTTCACTTCCTCACTGCTCCTGTCTCTCTGACCTATAAATGAACCTGGCACCCAGGCCCCAATAAGATGGTTATTTTGAGGCGCTAGCCTGCCATCTACTCAGTCTGCCGGATCCCTGATTTAGTCTCTTCCTTGCCTCGACACCTCGTCTCGGATTCATTGGCCTGTCGTGTGGCGAGCAGAGCAAGCTTGGACTCGGTGATGCTGTGACCAGCTCGGAAGAGCAAGAGGGTGGCATGATCAAGGCAGAAAACTGGCAGTGGTTCCAGGCAATTAGGAGGCTCTTCAGTTCAGTTCAGTCGCTCAGTCGTGTTCAACTCTTTGCGACCCCATGAATCGCAGCACGCCAGGCCTCCCTGTCCTTCACCAACTCCTGGAGTTCACTCATACTTGCGTCCATTGAGTCAGTAATGCCATCCAGCCATCTCATCTTTGGTCGTCCCCTTGTCCTCCTGCCCCCAATCCCTCCCA